>VUQR01003871.1:1480-15692 GCA_015108515.1 Hemichromis elongatus
TGGAGCACTCTTTGTTTTTGGCTTTTTTTTTTTTTTTTGACTTATGCATGCAGTTGTGGAACAATTCATGCTAACAGCATGCTAACAGCTAAATGTTAACAATTGCTCAATTTGCACATACTGAAGACGATGCTCACGCAAAGAACATCTTATACCCCTGAAGAAAATACACACAAAAAAATACATTTTTGGGAAGGAAACCACAAAGACTTACTCCAGTTAGCAAAAATAAATACATAAAAGATACATAAAAATCTAAATTATTTAATAGCTGTAAGTTAAACTTTATCCTAAGCATTGCTGTGCTTACACAGATGCTGGCAAGAAAGTAAGACACATAGTGACAAAGATAAAGCCCTTAGCCACTCTACTAGTGCAAAGGGGATGCCAGTGAAGCAGTGCAGCTCCTTCAGATAAAACAGTTACACAAGGTTTAAGTTTGAACACCTTTTGGAAGCTGTGAATGTCAGAATATTTCCACTGAAATATTAATTAGTTTCGCTGTGAGTATTGAAGCATGTTGTGTTCAGGCATCACAGTGACAGAGTCCCTCAAAGAGATGTATGCAGTGCTTACATGACAAAACATTTATTGCAGAAATGTCTGTTTCAAGTGGTTAGAAGTAGTAATTAAAAGCACCGCTTGCTTTTGCTCTTTGTCACGAATCAAAAAGGCAGACGAGAAATGTATTTTTAATTATTAAATTATTGCCCTGGGATGAGCTAGAGTGCCACCTGACTTTCTTACAACCTTCTCTGCCTTTCTTCCCGTCTGTAAACTGCACTTTGTCCTCCCCTATCTAACCCTCCATCCGTCTCTCCTGCTCTCTCTCCTTCCTTCCTCTTCTTGGCAGGCTTGTCAGGCTGACATGCCGAGAGGAGACAAGGAGAGACGAGAGATGAGGAAGCAGCTCGTAATAGCGATGGCCTCCCCACATCAATTTGTTCTGGTGTGCTCCCATTACCATCTGTGATGAGGCCACCACCAGAGACCCACAGATGGATGGTCAGAACAAGAGGAAGAGAGAATGAGGCAGGGTGATGGATGAAGAGGCTTTGGGAACAGGAGGGGAGGGGGGGACCGGAAATGTACAGGGAAGGATATAAAAGTGGGGACATGGGAGTAAATGTGTTGTTGGAGAAGGAAAAAGAGTTGTGGATGTAAGTTAGCAGGGGGAAATACCAGGCATAATGGAGAGGAAAGGAAGGAAAGAAGTGGGAGGGAAAGGAGACTTTAAATGAGGGAAATATGGTGTGGGATTGGGGTCATACGTGCAAAGAAAAGGAGGAAAAGTTGAAGGAGGAGCGTGGGTGGAAAGAATGGGAGCACACAGAAGACTCAGCAGGGCAGGATAGTGAATTGTGCCTGGGCTGCAGATGTGTCTGAGTGGAGTACAGTACCAGCCTATTCCCATCTGTTCTCGTTAGGTGCGGCACTGGGACATAAATTCGCACAGCGTGTTTGACACGGCCGCGGTCTGCACGCTCACATGCACGCACGTGAATAAGGTGATACTCACTGTCACATTTCATCCCTTGGTGGATGAGCCCATACAGCAGCGAGCCACAGTGGTCACAGAAGGTTGGACTGCCGTATGTGTGAATCTTGAACTTGTGCTTGCTTCTGGGGTCCTGGGCAACAAAGACAGAGTGAAAACAGGAAAATGATTACAGCGCAAAAGGCATGAGTCACCCCTCATTGCTTTATATTTTGCTTCCATGGAGTCGGACTTTCTTTTTTGGGGGGGGGTTTGAATTTGAAACTTTGAAAGTTTGAATAATTCAGAATTATTGTCTGAAGGCCAAGAAAGATGCCCAACGGATTTACTATACCTAGTGGACCATCCCAGCCTTGCCGTATTGGTCCATTTGATTGACCTTTGTTTAGTTATATTATTTTATTTTCAGTTGTTACAGATGGGACAGACATGACTGGGTTAAAGGAAAGGGAGAAAGAAAAAGAGGGAGGGAAAGAAAAATAGCGGGGAAGAGAAACAGTAACAAAGGGCACAAAAAAAGGGGGGGGGGGCAAAATATATATATATATATATATATATACATACATACATAATCTATGTGTATATAACAGTAAATACTGAATATTAAATATTATTGTGCAGCACGTAAGATCGGCATTGCACAGTGTGCTTTAAGTTAGCAGCCCAGAAAGTTGTAGTTTGTGTCTGTGAACACCTCTGAGCATGAGCACGCTTGTATTCAAAAGGTTTCTTCATGTAACGATCTGCTAGAGAGTGTGGGGAGCCATAGCCCCGTCCCCCTACGAAGCAAGTATGAAGGAGGTCCAGGCTCCAGACATCCAGAGACCCCAGAGCGTGAAAGTCCAAGGAAGACCAACGGAGGGGCAACCGTGCCACCCTCCCGGAAAGGCCTGATGAGAGCCCCAGATGAGGGGTCACCCAGCAGCCATGGAGCAGGAGCCAGAGGGGGTTGCAGTGACGTGCCCACAAGCTACTTTCTTTTTTAAAGCGGTCTTGAGCAATATTTTTTCAAAGTTTAAAGTTTTAGAGTATTTTTGTATTTTTTAACACAGACACATGAATCATTCAAGCATAAAAAGGACACCTCCTTTGCTAGGGTTAAAAAATTGCAAAGGTAAAACAGTTTGATGGATATAAAATGATATTTCTGTACCAACACAGGGATTCCCATCATATCTGAGCATACATGAAAAAAAGAAAAACACAAAGTGGATTACCATCAGTCTGGACCTTAACAGTACTGAAGCAGTGTGGGATCATCTTAACAGAGAAAACAACAAAAGGCACCTGACACCCAAAGAAGAGCTTTGAACGTCATTCAGGAAGCCTGGAAAACTATTCCTGAAGACAACTTAAGGAAATGACAAGAAAGCTGACTAAGAGAATCAGGCTGTGTTGAAGAATAAAGGTGGTCAAACCAAATATCGACTTTCAAGCTTGTATAAAATCTGTTTTTTGTTGTGCTTCAGTGTAGCTTGCCAGCATTTCAATAAATCACTGCATGCAGTTCCCAGTTTCCTACCCAAATATAAAAAAAATCAGTCGTAGCTCAAGACTTTGCCACAGTACTGTATGTAAATGATGCTAGGATAGATACAATATTAACCAGCTTCCTCAACAGTTTTGAATACACTGCACATGTCAAGTTTTCAAGCTTGGAGTTTGGACAGCTTCCTTCTCTTTCCTATGAGAACACTGAACAGGTTGTTTCTAACAGGCAGGTTTAAGTCACAAAGTTACAAAGCCTTAATATATTGAGTGTAATAGGGATGCAACTTTTTGATCAGCTATGACAAAAGACTTAAAAAATGGATTAATGCTTGAGAATGTTTTTTGCAATATGTTAAATCAACATTTCTTACAATGTGTTCACCAGGTTAGCTAATTTCCACCATCACTACAAAATTAACATAGCTATAATTAAAGCCCTGCAAATGAGGGTGGATAAACCCCCACCAGCGTTGCCTCCATCATTCTGAAATGTGTCAGAGTGGCTGGATGTGTAATTATCCAGGCCACTGACTGAGTAAGTGGGCCCGCATCATTGAAAAATGCCCTTTTCTCCACAAACACGCTCAATCAGATAAACAAGAAAATGACAGAAGAAGAGCGAGAGATGACAGCACAGGGAGGGCGGAGGAAAGCCTGTTTGTGAAAGAGGAGGGGGGCCGTTAGGGTGTGATTGGCAGGGGAATGACTCAGTGGCGTGAGGGTTCCAGAAAAGTCTAATTAACATGTTCTTCTTTTAGTAAGCCTGCCTATTTTTACCCCTTTCCTCCAGCATTTCTCCGAGGCTTTTCTTGTGAGGAAAAAAAAAAAAGGATGTAAAAACAGACGGTGTTGTGGTCAGGCCCCTTGTGTCCCGACTGTCTTTTCTCTCGAGTATTCTGCAGACCATTTTTGCCTACTTATTGCTGCATGAACACTCCTTCCTCTCCATTATTCAATTGTTAAAACAGTGAATTTATCCTAAAAGAGACTTGCTGAGAGAACTGCAGACACCAGGGACCCAAACAGCAACTGAAGAGATCTCACATCTCTCTGCTCTCTGTTCCTGTGCCTTTCTTTGTCTTTATCCAGCTATTTCCTCACTCCTTTCCCCAGCAATCTGTGGACAGTGAGCCCAGGAAGTGTCTTGCTTTTTTGGAAGCTTTAAAGGATTTCATAGGTTTTCTCACTTTAAATCTATGTCACTGCCTCTTTGCTTTTGCTCGCACTCCTCTCAGGAGCTAGGGCTGTAATAAAATTGTATTTTTGTTTAGTACCATTGGATTCCAAACAACGTACTGGTGAAGGCGCATAGATAAGTGCAGATGCACATCATAACCAAAATCTAATAACGGCACAGGCTCAAACTAATTCAATATTTCTCTCTCTCCCTCTTTCTATCTCTCTTTTTAACCACCTGGCGATCTCTAATATGCAAGATGATGATATAGGATAAAATATTACCATCAGTATCTCAAAATGACCACATAATTGTCCAAAAACCTCTTTCAAAGTTAGAATAGGGCAAATTAGGTATACTTTGCATAACCAGCCTTAAGTTCCTGCTCCAAAATAATTTGGAACCAACTACCAAAGCAACTCCCCCTTTGCCCTATCACTTGCGTGCTCGCTTCTGTTTTGGGGTCCCTTGGTACTGCTGCTTTAATCACCTCTGGCATTCAACACAATCACGGGAAAAGATGGGGGGGTTCCCAGAACAGAACCACATTGCCAAATGTGGGTGGGCAGATAGAGCCAAATATCAATAGTATCTATATCGATGCTGGTATTGGTATTGGATCTATACTAGCCCAACTGGATTAATACTTTTTCTATCCCCTATAATCAGTGTGTAATCCACAGAATTGTCTTCATTTTTTTCCCCAAACACGCAATATGAAAAAAGGTCTCAACGTTTCACATGTGTCACATCCATTTTATGTATAGCCGATAGCACATTTAAACAAAAGACATTGACCCAGCGTTCTTTACAGACTCTGGGTCTTGTTCTTGCAATCCAGCTCTCCAAATAAAAAAAAACAATTTCAAAAGACACAAAAAGATAAAAGGTGTGTGTGGTGTGAATGGGACACGGCGGGTCCATAGATCATTGTTCTGAGCCATTTAATTGTTTCCAGCTACAGCTCTTGGCTGTCAGCCGTACATGCATCACACGACAACTCACAACTCTCTCTTCCCAAATCCTGATTCCCCGTGTTTAACACGGCAGGCATGATTGTGGATGCTGTGCAGGTTCGTCCGCACGGCACCGCAGACCACGCATCACCACAGTGTGTTTTGTTGTGTTTATAAATGTAAAATGAATGTATCAGAGTGATTTAGAGGTCATTATAATATGCTCAGAATTTGTAAATTGATTATTATTTTCCTAAATTATGACACAGTGCTGCCTTTATTAGTTAAAGGTATCAGTATTGGTTATCAGCGATACTAGCCCCTGATATCAGATCGATACCGGATATCGATATCGGATTTTTGCAGTATCTACAGCACCGCCAAATATTTATTACAGTAGATGGAAATTCAGATAAAACCTTCTTTTGGCTAAAGTGACTAATTTGTATTTTTTTCCAAGTAGCATAAAACAACGCCAAGCAGGAGATTGCAAATTACACATTGTATGAGACTATCATGGATAATAGAATACAGCTAACACCATTAGCAGCATCCCCTTTGTACAGATGTTTCAGATCTACTTCAGGAAAAAGAAAAAAAAACAAAAAGTTGTTTCTTTCTTTGTTTTGATTAGGCTTCAAAAATACTAATATGCATAATATTTAAATGCACAAACACTTGAAGAGGCAGCACACTTGGCAGCTTTACATTGTGGCCCACACTGCCACATTTAAAACATAAAAAAAAAACAAAAAAACACCGTTTGGTTGAGTGAACACACAGTTATGGATGTTTTTCACTTCTTCCCCCAGAGTCAGAGGGCCCGTGTTGCTTGATTTGAGTGTGAGGCACAAAGGCTTAATATCCTAGGGAAACCATTGCCGTTAGCACTGCATGGCTTTTTCGACTGGCCTGTTCAGCCTTGGAATCCCTATTCACTAGCTGGACCATTGTTTCCACATCACCTTTGAATCAAGCTGCTTTTTTCCGCCTCTCACAACTCAGAGGCTGCTTAACAAATTGCATGTAGTGGTAAAAGTCACCAGCAGCAAACGCTGTGGTGGCTCTGATCTCATCTGTGATAGCTGTAACACTATTTTTCAAGTTTTTACTGTTCCTCTGGCTTCAACCGCAGCCTTTTGCTATGTTTGCTCTCCCCAATTCTTTATTAGTGCAATTTTATATCCAGTATAAATTTAAAAAATTAAATATTGCCTAAATATTAACTAATTAAACTAGCGTTTTGTATCCTTTCTGTCTGGTAATGATGCGAAAAGTTAATTAAAATGACCCTGAGCTGTTTCTTTACACAGAGGCAGGAGATTTTGGCCCTTTTGGCCTCTGTGTCTTTTAAAGGTGTCGAGTCATTCATCACTGGGTGAAACTCCAAGGTGCTGAAAGAAACACTGAAAGAAGTACTTACTTGCTTTGTTTGCTTAGAAGCAAACATGCTTCTGCTCATCAACATCACTGGAGCTTTCAATAGCAGCGTTCTACAGGTGACTTGTTTGTCTGCTACTCAGTTTTCATTGTTGTTGAAGCCGTTATGAAAAACATGATTCACAGTTCATCAAGAGACAGTCAAAAATGTAAGAAGGTTAGTCACAGAGCTCAGGCACTGGAAAATAAAATTCATAAAACCGTGCTTGCATAATTCACAAAATAAAAACATCTGAAAGTATCAAAGCAGTTTGACAGGTCATGCTTTCAGCCTCCAACACCCTCTCAGTCATTTGAATACAGGACACGATGTGCTGAGGAAAAGTGTTATCAGACAAACCTCATTAATACTAACAAACAGAGCTACAGATTTAAAACTGGGAGGTTTGGTTGCAGTGAGTCAAGATGCTTCTGCTGCTCCTGAGTTTTTCAGAGCATAACAGGTGCATATATATATACACACTCCAGCATTCTCCCACAGTCCAAACACATGCATGTTGGGCTGCTTTGGCATAGACTGACGACCTGTCTAGGGTCTACCCCACCCTTTGCGTTTGAACATTTGGACTCTGTAGCCATGAACTGGATGAGTGGTTAAGAGGATGCATGGATGGATGGCAAAAACCATTGTTTGGGGTAATCATATCTGATACTTTATTCATGTTTGATTGTTTACAACACTCTCAGTACTGTCTGAAGCACATGTAGCAGCAGAGTATGACAGTGGTGTCTGTTCAGTGTAAGTTGCTAACCAAATTATGAAATACAGCACTGGAAAGTAATTAAACAATGACCTCATCATTTGCCCTGTCCAAATTTAGTTGTATGTATAAACATGCATACGTGTGAATGTAACTAATTTTGTGCAGCACAAAATTCTCATCTTCTTCTGTTTATCCAATTTGGGGGCCACTGAGAGGCTGTAGCCTACCCTAGCTGTCACAGGGTGAGAGGCTGGTTGCCAGTCTGTTGCAGTGCTAATAGAGACAAATGCAGGAAGCGAGGAAGGAACTCGCTTGTTGGGGCTTTGAAGCTGAATGCTGTTTGCTTGCAGACATTATAGACTCCGGTTGCCTGTGTAACGCTCTAATGTATTTACTGCCATTAAACATGTCAATCAACAGTATTCCGCTCTGCCTGGAAGTTAAGAAAAGTTGCCAGGTCACTCACTCCTGCGGTCTCTGCAGAATTCAATTCTCCATCAGAGTGGATGCAGCTTAACAAGCCTGTGTTTGAACTGTGGGAGGAAGCTAGAGCACCCAGAGTGAACCCAAGCAGGCCTAAGGAGAACATGCAGATTCAAGCCCAGGATCTTCTTACTATAAAGCAAAAGTGCTAAACACCAAACCACTGTGCTCCCCAATCCTCAGCTGTCAAAAAACATGGCAAGGCTAAAAAAGGGTGGTGCTGCCAGATGGAACAAAGAAATTCAGACCGATGCAGCTCAGTCCCTGATGGGTACAGCGTGTAGTCAGCCATGAATCTCTGCCAGGAATCATAAGACTTTCATGTTTCCTAATCTAACACAGTGATATCAACAGGCAACCTTTTTTAAGTGTTTATGTAATTTAAAGTTAAAGGTACTTCCAAGGGAAATTTGTCAGGAGAAATGGGACCAACAGCAAAAGGTTCTGTAAGGTTCACCTGGCCCAGGTTAACAGAGAGACACTTTGTGGTGGTTAAGGAAGTTACCAGAGAGGAAGTGTGACCTCAGCCTACTCCATTATCCTGTCAGGTCTGATCTCAGCGCTTCGCTGCAATCACAGCTCTGTTACTGGGAACAGTAGCACAAAACTCCTCGAAACAAAACTTCGGAATTGAATGTCAGATCTTAACTTTAACAGGAACAGATTGGAGAACTGAAACGGTTTAACGATTTAAATCAGCAAAGCTCCACCAGGGACTGTTTTTCTGTTCATCGTTTTAGTATTTATTTATTTTCTTTATTTGTAGTATTTATGCGCTACACAATCACACACTAGATAACAGCAAAAGGGTCCCCAGACATCACTGGGGGGAATAAAATCCCTCAAAAACACCGACAGAGAAAAACAATGAAACTACAATTAAATTAAAAGACCAGAATCATACTGTGTTTACACAAGCCTGTGCATGCTCATGTGTGTGCCTGTGTGTGCGTTGGAAAAAGGCACCTAGGGTAACAAAGTGAACAACTGTACAGTTGCTATGGTGATAACGGGCTGCAGAAAATGCAGTGATAGATTGAAAGCAGGCAGAAAAAAAAACTAAGAGAAAGAGAGAATGAGGTTTAATAAAATTACGCATGTGCATGTATGTACAGTGCAACCATGAAGAGAGTCTGGTTAGAAGTAAAGGAACAAGAACCAAAAAAAAGGATGCCAATCTCATACATGTGATGAAATGTTCCCTTTTCTTCCAAGCTCAAAGTCAGGTGAAAGAAAGGACTGCACAAGGTTGTTTTTAGCTGAGGGGATCATCAGTTATTCTCTGCCGGTAGAGTGGAACCCAAAACAACCAGTGTTGTCAGGCTCGTCCACACAAACACTGCCCAGAGCTTAGGCTGAACAGGCGCTAGTCTGACCCGCGATGGTGAAGGGCACACATTGCATATTGCACTCTGTGGCTGCATTAAAATGAGTGTGCGTCAGCGTTTGTGTGCCCATCTGTCTGTTAGAGTGTGTATGATGGTACGAGTACCAGAAAAACAAGAAAGAGAGAAACCTGTGCAAAAGAAGAATGAATAGAAATAGAAATAATAGAAGAAAAAAAAGACAGACATCTACAAATGTGGAGACAAACAGAGACACATGGACAAAAAAGGAGAACGGTGGCAGAGATTAGGTTGAGCGGCATTTGTGTGCGAGCGTGTTTGTGGGTGGGCGGGTTTGTTGCATCAAAGTAATACCAAATCTCCAGGCCAAGAGTTGACACTTTTCACAGTCACAGCCACTGTGGGCATCAGTGAACTGGCTCGTGTACACAATGCCGAGACAAACTCTGTAAATTACACAGCGCATTTACACAGAGGGACGAGCCGCAGTGACAGTTACGCCTGTCAAAGTGAATCAAAGGCACGGGAAAACATTTTAAGCTGGGATTAAAAGGTACGGAAGCCACGAGGGCAAGGGATGAAAAACATTTGCAGGAATTATCTTTTATAATGTATTTCGCGTGGTTTATTTAGTCTCTGTTATATGTGTTCTGTTATATGTGTTATTTTTTTGTGTTTCTAGTATTTCCCGCCATATGTGGTTCCCTGTCTCAGTGTTACTTTAAAGTAAAGTAAAGTCTCTTGTGTCTTGTTTTGATTTCACTTGCTGCTTTTGTTCCTTTGCCTCTGCTGTGATTGTCTGCCAGAAGGGATTTATACTTCTGTGTTAAAGCTACATGCACAAACCCCTCTGAAACCCTGCACTGTAACCTCATGGGCACCTCCTTGGAAATGTAACCACCCGTCACTGTTGCAGCCCGCTGTTGTGCCTGGCATGTTCAGTACAGTCAATTAGTCAATTCTGGTCATTCATGTAATGAAAAACAATGACAATGATGTGGGCCACTTGCATAGCTCATGTGGCCGACGTCACGCTATAAGATTCACCGCAAAAGTCTAAATCAAACATGAGTTTCACTGAAGGTCTCAGTCCCACAGATCAGGAAAACAGCAGGCAATTAGTTGCTAAAAGGGGGAAAAATGCATTGTTCCTCTACGAATCTAAAATCTGCTGCAGAGAAGGTGCCGCATCATGAACCCCCTTGCTACCTTTGGTTGCTAGCAGATTGCTAGTTTGTTTGAACATCGACTTGCCTGCAAACACTTGCCAACTACTCAAGTGTGATCCTAAATGTTAATAGACACCATTTGCCTTCAACGTAAAAGCAAAACCTTCCGAAACCTAAATTACCACCTAACGTATATACCTCTACTTGCCAAACGGTGGAGATATACACACTGTGACCCCATCGCAGCCTGAATTGTGTTCACCTGTCTGTTGTTCCCATTCCTGGGCGTTATAATCTTTCCCTATTCTTTCATCTTTGTCTGAGCATCATTGTTGAGTTTTCCCTCTTCCTGTTCCCTATGCTCCTACACATATTCTAGAGTCATCAGAACTCTCCAGAATTATAACAGATATTAAAACAGATGGAATAAAGGTTTGTAATGAGAAATATATACTTCATCATGGGTTCTTCCAGGATTTGTAGTCATTATGAGTAAATTAAATTACAGTTCTAGCACTGCAGTGTCAAATACAATAACCAAACCTCAACTTGTCTACCAGTCCACACTCACTTTATTCCTTGTTCTCATTCACCCATGCACAAAAGCACACACACACACTTAGCTATACAGATACAAACCCTGACAGCCACCCGAGTCCTGGGGTGGGGTTTTGCTTCAAGCGATCAATCGTATCACAGGGACTAATCTGTCATCACTGATAAAAACAATAATGAAGCTGTGACTCAGTAAGAAAGCAAAAGAAGACAGAGGACAGAGGGCGGCAGAGCTGACACGAGATACATCAACAGCAGAAAAACTACTTGAGACGAGCGGAATAAGACTTAGAGAGAAGGAGGGTAGGCGATAACAGGAAAAAAAAAACCCCAAACTTGTCAAAAAACCTGAAAACTGGAAAGCGCTGCTGATTTAAAAACAGCATAATGAGTTGCTCTTTATCATGTCACTGCTTTTATTATCTCCCGGCTAACATTTCACCCATCAAAGAAGACTCAAAGTGACAACCGTGCATGCATTTGCTGCCTTTGGGTTCATCTGTGTCTTCAAATCACGCTTGTAAAGGTACCTCTATTCATACCTGATTTAATTAGAGGTATCCATCTCTCTCTCCACCTGCAGCTCCTCAGTGTTTAATGGACCATTGTTTTCAGACTAGCCATCTTTAAGCCTCATTATGTTACAGACAGATTTACAGCCAGGCAATCTAAAGTGGAAATTTTTAAACAGATACTGGAGGGTATTTGTATTTAAAAAAACAAAACATAAAAACGTTAGCCCTGAGGTTGCTTCATGGAGACTTTATTTTGCAATATTTTGCTATTTCCGAGCTCCCTGATGTTATATGAAGTGATGGAGTGTAAGGGTGCTTTCACCCTCATGGCCTGCCTGTTCCAGCGGCAGCATAATACACGTCTTGTCAATGCGTCGTTTGTTGCGTGCCTCCTCTGATTACATGCCTTTCTGGTCTTTTTAGAGAATTAAACATCAAAAAGCATTAGTATATCATGGTTCTCACATACATGAAAGGATGCATTGCCGCATGCGTTCACGCAGGCACACAGACACACAGACACACAGAGGGAGTGTGTGAACAAGCTCATTAGTGAGGAATGGTACAGAGAGCAATGAGAGCAACTTTCCAGTGATTCTTGAATATAAAATGTGTAGTTGGACATCTAGCTGTAGCTGCGGGAAGAATTTTTTGTCTTGAGTATCTTATATGGCTTGTGGTGCACACCAGTGAACAGTAATATAAACATAATCCATTAAAAACAGATGCTGTTTCAAAAGTTAATTGACTAATTCTGCAGAAAACTGTCGGTTTATATTAGGCTATTTATGTATTACGTTTTTCTATTACTATTACAGTATTATTTTCTTGTTGTAGATGATTGATGTGGTGAAAAGAGTTTAAAATATCAGCCTGATTAACAGGCCATTACCCTGGTAATTACCAGTCTTCCCCCATACTTCCGGGTCTACTTTTATAGCATTATTATAGACCCAGCCTCCAGTTAATTACATGCACCTAGCCAAGGTAATATAATCTGAAAGAGCAGCACTGCAATAAAGTTCTTTTATAAAAGAGTGTAATGTAAAAATGAAGCACCTCTAAAACCGATTTAAACTTTAGACTAGTGTTCCTGATTAAGGCACTTTTAATCTGTTTAAAAAAAAAAGACAAAATTGAAGTAGAGAAAAAAAAGCAGACTACAGAGATTACATTGTGTGGAAGTGTCATGTCATTTCTGCAGTTATACAGAGTGATCGCAGTGATGACTATAATTCAATCGGAAAAAGGACAAAAAGGAAGAAGTACAGTACGAGTGCAAAAGTCTTGAGCCACCTCTGATATCTTTATATTTTGCTATTAAATGGTAAAGAGCAGAAACAACTTTTTCATATATGTCCAAACATAAATGGAAATACAGCATATAAGGCAAAAACTGAATACGTATGATTCATACAAGTCTGAAAGTCATTATTTGGTATGACCACCTTTATTCCTCAACACAGCCTGAACTCGCTTGGAAAAGCTTTCTTGTAATTTCTGTAGGAATAGTTCTCCAGGCTTGTTGAAGGACATTCAAAGCTCTTTTAGAGTGTTTGCTGCCTTTTGTTTTGTTCTCCATCACGATCATCCCACAATGCTTCACTAATGTTGAGGTCTGGGCTCTGGGGAGGCCAGTCCATGACTGATAGTGTTCCAGTGTGCGTTTGTTTATCCAGGTATGCCTTTGCTGCATGGGGAGCATGTTTTAAATCAATGACATGCTGAAAAATGAAGCTATTGCCAAACAGATGCTTTCCAGATGGTGCCGCATAGTGTTAATGATAACGTTCTGCATTTATAATTTGATAAATTTTGAGAAAATCCTCAGCACCACTGACTGAAATGGAGCCCTAAACAATGACAGAGCCTGACATCTAAACACAACTTAAACAAAATATTTAAAATTTCTATTCATCGCTCCATAAGACCTGTTGTCACTGATTATCTTTCTAGTTCGTCTGTAATTTGTTAGCCTTTTCTTATTGTTTCCCTTTCTTTCTTCAAATAGAGATCCTCTCTCAGGTCCTATGTCAGGTCATTGCTAGATTTTACTAGTACGGTTCATCTGCCGTAGTAGTTTTTTTTAGGCCTGCCATTACATTTTATATTCTCTGCTGTTTTGTCCAGTTTCCTCAAATTTTTTTAAAGACCCATTGCACAACATGCTGAGATATTTAAAGGTTGTTTGATAATAGTTCTTCATCGTAGTCTAAGGAGCTGTAAGGAAAAGGCGTCTGGACTTCTTTAGGTTGCTTGAAGACGTTTCACCTCTCATCCGAGAAGCTTCTTCAGTTCTAGGGTCAAATGGTGGAGAGTCGCATATTTAAGCCTTGTGGGAGTGTCCCTCGTACACACGAGGTGTGAAAACGGGTGTGGGTCTCAATCAGCCATGGTTTCAGGTGAACTCATTGTGAAACCTGGCCTCACCCTATCATGTGAATTCCAGAGGACAGATGGCCCAGGATATGAGTGGGCGTTAAGGCGTCTGGGCAGGGATCTTAGAACTGGATTATAGATGGCAGACAGTTGGATAGGGTGAGGCCAGGTTTCACGATGAGTTCACCTGAAACCATGGCTGATTGAGACCCACATCCGTTTTCACACCTCGTGTGATTAGGTAGAGGATCAGTAGGGGGCCCATCGTCCCTCTACGAGGGACACTCCCACAAGGCTTAAATATGGGACTCTCCACCATTTGACCCTAGAACTGAAGAAGCTTCTCGGATGAGAGGTGAAACGTCTTCAAGCAACCTAAAGAAGTCCAGACGCCTTTTCCTTACAGCTCCTTAGACTACGATGACCTGGATGACTGAGAACCTTCACAGACAGTTCTTCATCATGTTGATCCAAAAAAGAATATTTGATACATGTGTTA
>VUQR01003874.1:10291-22516 GCA_015108515.1 Hemichromis elongatus
AAACTTTTAAACCCCCCCCCCCCCCCCCCCCACCACCCAATTCATTTGCATGACAAGTGCATCACCACATTTTTAACGGTTTAAGTTTGCAAATCAAACATGAAAGGATATATATTTATATTTTATACATATACATACATATACATATATAGACAGATAGCAGGAGAAAAGAAAGAAAGATAGCAATTTAACAAAAGTGGCATCTTTTTAAGGAACAGTGATTGTGCAAATTATGGTGCTTTGCAAAAAATAAACCTGAAAGGAGTTCCCAATTGACACTTTTCAAACAAAATCCTGGATTTATGGGTGCTGATTTAAAACGATTCAAGTCTGAAAACTTCAGGCATGTGTTAAAAATATCTCTCTTATATGAATTTAACTTCCTACCCACAAAAAAAAAAATCCACAGTCTTCCTCTTTTATATATTTAACTTTTCTTATCATAATCTCCCCACCCTGACACACAAGAGACACATACAAGGAAAAGAGGGGTGAGTAAATAGTATCTTTTAGCAAATACCAGTAATTAGATATAAGCATTTGGCATTCACGCCAGTCACAAATTAAAGAAGAGCGTTTCCTGTAAACAGACAGTGAGAATGTGTCTACATCATTAGTGTGCCACAATTATAACATGGGAGCTAAAGATACATTTCCCTCCCGCTTGCACTCCCTCTGTGGAACAAATGAAGTAGAACCCTTTTCTCTCTCGAAACGACAGCAAACTACATGATCTGACCTAAGTGCATTTGTCTGTGAAATGAGAGAGATGAAATGCAACACAGGCAACTACAAAATAAATAAAAGCAATGCATTAAGTAAGCACTTTTTTTCTCATGTCATTTTAAAGACTTAAGCAGAACACATCCTGAACTAGCACAAAGACTGAGTGAAGGTACGTAACAGCCAATGGAGTGAAGGGAAAGAGAAGCTAGCTGGTGTGCATGCATGTCACTAATGAATAAGGATTTCATGTAAATTGTGCATGCAAGGCATATTGCGATGTTCTCTAGACTTTGGATTCCTTTGGTCATGCAAACACGGTTACATGTAACCAACAGACAGATTGAGATTCAGACAGAACGAATGCAAAAAAACCACAAAAAAAAACGTTTCTTCTCTTCTGTTTCTTTATGTTAGGTCTCCTTTAAATAAGGCAGAAGCAGTGGCAGAAAAAAATCAATATGTACAAATGTGAAATCCACAGCAACACACAGCACACAATTCCCAGAGTCAAAAAGGTTCTGACATCTTATCAAAAAGGTTTTACAACTATTACTTTATTACACATGAGAAACATTTGTGCCAATAAGACAAAGATAGCAAAGCTGACTGACAAAGTAGATGATCATTTCACGTGTGAAACGATGCAGAGGGGAGGAGACGACTTTGTTTACCTATACCTCAGACCCTTGCTTCCTCACAAACTCAGCGGCTGTGTGACACCAGCCTTAATCCTAAAAGCAAACTGGCCTCTCACTGTGGGAACCTGATACAATTTCCTCTTTTTGAGTTTGGAGGGGGGGGGACTCCGGCCACTCTGAGTTTTCTTATTGCCTATGAGGCAATAAAAAGCCATCAAGGGCTATCATTTTCTGCAAGGCGAGTCATAACATGTTAGCCGACGCGTCAGCCACTGAGATAGAGCGAGGTTGTAAAGATCTCTGTGAATCTGACAGAGGAAGGTTGTGATTGAACACCAAGAGGCCCACCATCTCTTTTCCCAGGTAACCACAGATAATAATGTTTATAATGCAGTAATCCAGTTTAGACTGAATAAACATTGCTACCAGCAACGCTCAGTTGTTGAAGGATGTTTCCCCAAGGTGTTCTGCGATGCAATTATCCTTTATAAAAGTCTTTCATACATTTATATTATTAAACAGCATGTGAAGAGAAACTTTAAGCTCATGTGACCCTCTTTTTGGCACATTAGCGCATGCTTGTGCACTTTATTTTAAACCCACTACGGGATGAAGACCAAGCTTAAGGTGGCACGGCCAAAACTTTTTCACCTCCGGGCTGACTGAAGATTTTATTTGCTAGCAGTGGCGTATTTTCCTCAATAGTCTCTGAAACAGCACTGTGCATCATTTAACACACTAATCAGGGGTAACTGTTCTGCCCCCCCTTTTTTGACACAACAAAGCATCGAGATGATTTCCCAGCATTCACTCTGAGAGTCTCCGACTTCCTCCTCTTTCGTTTTGCTCCGTTTCTGTTTCTCGACATCTTTTTTCTTCCACTTTCATCTTCTCCTCTTTTCCCTGTGTTCACGCTCTGAAGATATCAAAGACAGAATCCTGTTTGTGTCTGCCAGCTACTGTACTTACACACCTCCAGTAATACGGACTGCAGTCTAATCAAGGGAGCCACAAACCTTTTATCTACCCACAGAGCCTCACATTTAAACAGATTACCGGTAAAGCTGGACACCAGTAAGACAATTACCGGACCTAGGATCTTCCTCGATAACGTCTAGACAATGTCTAGACAATATATGCATTCATAAAATGAAATACAGTTTTTTAAGGTATGTCTATAAGTTCGTTAACACTTGGTTACAAAGAATCTACAAATTTTGCATAGATGAATAAAAGCACTCATTATTAAAGTTTTCACTGCGCGCCTGTGTTATAAATACACTGTTACTGCCTTCCAGGACTTATTTATTAAAGTGCATCCGATTCCCTCAGTAAAAAGTCTTTAGCTCGTTATTGCAACAGAAATTTGAAAAGAAAAGTACATTTATGAACTACTGGAAGGAAACGAAAGTAGGGGAGGGGATTGTTTCACACAGACGCACAGAGTTCTCTCTTCCAGTCTACTGGACAATCGGACCAATTAATCAGTGACTTTGAGGGCGCCACGTGAAGCTGAATGATTGGACGAGGAGAGCAGGCTGCTGACTGCCTGGCACTTCTGCCTATGTCCCCGTTTGCCCACCCCAGGACTGAAGACTGCCCAATGAGACAACAGAAAGCAGCAGCTCCTGTGTGGCCTGACCTTGTTGGAGGGCACAGAGATTGGAGGGTGAATAAATGGATAAATGAATGGATCACAACAACAGGAATATTTCACACTGATCAATGGGAATTCACGGCCACTGGAGGTTATACGCAGTGATTAACAGCGAATGCAAGGATAATATATTCATTCAAATACATATCAAACCAACTAAGTTGACTATCCAAATGTTTTTAGAGCCACATCCTCCAGAAGTGGTAGGCCAAATGCCACATCCTTGATCAGGCTAATCCCAGGTGGGACTGGGCAAATGTTACCTTCCTTTAGTACTCGCAGACTTCACAAAGATGATATCTATCTAATCGTAATGTACAATAAACATACAGGAATTTCAAAGTGAAAAGTAGAGCCATTAGTTTAAACATCAGCGTGTGCCAACTAGATGAACTGGTTTATTGGAAAACATTTTAGACTTGGTTTTACAGTTTTAGTTAGTTACACAGAAAAATATGAGCAGAAATTAAATTAATCCAAATATACAAGCAAATTAAAAAACAAACAAACCAAAAAAAAAAAAAAAAAAAAAGAAAAAAAAAAACAAAAAAAAAAAAAAAGAGCTAGGCGTCGCACAACATCCCGAAATCTCAGACCACTACTCAGACACTTGAAATGCATGCAGACACCAACACATAGCCTTACAGGGAGCTATTTGTCTTGGCGCGGCACACTGTACTCTTTACAAACGGTCTGGGTAATTGGTGATACATATCTAATATCACCAGTCATCGCCTCACTCCCTGGATGTTTCTGACAAGCAGAGAAGGAAACCCTGTAGCTTTCAAAAACAGAGCAAACACTTTGCTCCGCTCCTCTGCTGAACTCACATACCACATCGCTGCAGCTGCCCAATTCAGTGCCTGAATGTTATTCTGTTTCCTTTGCACGCCAGACCCTCGGAGAAGCCAAGGGGTGTCCTCACAAATTCACACAGGCAAAGAGGAGCATTTTATACTGGGAGAAAAAGAGAAGGCCCGCTCATGTCCATGAGGGACACCCCTCCATCGCAGGCATATATGATCTGCTAGGTTTTCCTCTGCCCTTCGAGCATTATACTTTTCACAGAAAAGCAAGATCCAAGGCTGCAGAAAAGCTTCTCCAGAGGGCTTCTGGGTATTAAACAAAGGAGCCTGTTGGTAGGAACTAGCGAGCAAACAGCTGGGCTAATAGAGCGGGACTAATTAACTACAGGGTCGCTCTCCGACTCTACTTGTCGATGCTTGCTGGATGTTTACAAAGACATCCCAGAGAAAGGGAGGAGAAAAATAAGAGGCTTTCTTCTTTGTCTGCTCTTTAGGGAGAAAGGAGACACCCAGGACTGATTTTAATGACATATGTGAAGCAAATGTGATCCTCCCTCCATTTTTTTTTTTTTTTTTAAAAACTGCCAATGGAATTTAGTGCTAAAAAATACCATCGGCATTGTGGTCAAAGCATAAACACCATAACCGAGAACGCAGCATGTGAGCATTGTCACCACACGCAAAAATTTAAAAAAAAAAAGGCTTGGTTTTTTTTTCACATTGTCACTGTGGCACTGAGAGCACTGCAAAACATCTGCTGGTTTAACAGTTATTATTAACTAACTTATTATTAAAAGTACATTGTATAATTAGCATTTAATTTGCTTTGTGAAAAATATTTTTTTTTCCCACAAATGAATTCAACAAGATTCACATGGTGAACACCAACTTTATATAATGCAAATCCCTTCTCATGAGTCTTACACTGTTGGATCTGGGAATGTGAGTACACTTCCGGATAGAGAGAAATTTTTATACCAGTGGCCAGTGAACCCTTAAGAAAAGAGGAAAGAGCGAAGCATGTGTTTGTCACAGGAATAGCCTCAGAAAGAAAAGAAAAAAAGGAGGAGAGGAGAGGAGAGTTCACTAGTTAAAGGCCCTCAACCAGACAGCATCGCTCTTTTGCTCCACTATAGGTGGAGGATTAGAAGGAGATGAATGTGGGCTAGATGATAAGAAGACCCAGAGACAAGGAATTATACAAAGATTGAGTGCTAAAGGAGGTATAGAAAGTGTGAGGGCATGGACTGATGTACTTGGAAGAACCGGAGTAGAGGAGGTGAGTTGAAGGATAGATGAAACGAAAATGGATGGAATGAGCAAAGAAAAGAAAGATGGCCATTAGCTGTGCAGCTCTACAGGCAGTGAGGAAGAAAGAGACATGAGAGAGAAAGGTCAGTGAGAAAGCAATCTGTAAAAGGTAGAAAGGAGGAAAAGGTAAGGGAAAGGGATCAGAAATGACAGAAACGCAAAGAAGTGATCAAAGAGAAAAGGAAAAAAAGGTTAAAGAAATGTGCAGAAGGAAGAGGAAATAACGTGAAAATTGAGAAATGGGGCAGATGGAATAAATGAATGTAAAGACCTGAAAAATTGTATTATTCGCGGAGAAAGAAATAGCAGCAGAAGAAAAGATAAGCAAAAAGCATGGCAAAATGTACAACACAGAGGGGAAAACAGAGCTGTGAAAAATGTAAGAGGGGATGATGGGGGAAGAATTAGAGCGCAAAAGGAACAAAGAGAGGTGAGAGAACGGGAAAGAAGAAGGATAAACAAAGGTGGTGTTTTAGAGCGAGTGGGAGGCAAGGAAGAAAAAAGAGGGAGGAGAGAGAGTAAAACAAGGATGCACAAGGAGAGAGGGAGAAACCGACTGACAGTAAAATGACAGAGAGACAGGAGAGTAGGTGGGAGACAAGGGAAAACTGGAGAAGAGAGGGAGGATGTTGAGATGAAAGAGAGACAGAGAGAGAAAGGGGGGAAGAGGGTGAAGCTGTTGGGGAGAGACAGTGAATAAAGTGCCAAACAGATAAATAACCAGCTTACTGGGATTACCAAGTGACTGACATAGAATTTGCCAGAGCCAATATGACGTGGCACTGATAGCTCTTAACCCATATAAACCTGAAACTGGTCCAAGATGTCCTCCAGTATTTACTGTTGTCACTGCATCCTAATGCTCACCACTGTGTGTGCTACAAAGACATTATTAGAGCTGTTTAAACGTTACCTACAAATGAAGTAAAAATGCAGGACGTGTCCAAACGAAACATCATCCCAACGACTATTCCGACTAAACAGTAGAACTTGATTGTGCCTCAAATCTCAAACAATCAATAAGAAGTATTCCTAAAAGGACATAAAGGAGTGCTTTCACTTTAAACAAGCAAAAGCAAGACTGACAAGCTGTGACGAGGAAAATAAAACGAAAAACCAATTAAACACATTGGAAAGGTTGGCACAGTGCACAGTCATAGTTCTCTGCAAATAGAAGGCTGTGCGACATCACTTTACTTTAATAACTATATATCATAATAACACTTTGCACCAACGATCTATGGCCAGTGGGCTAAAACTAGAATCTCATGCTGTAACAGCTGCCACTTTTTCCAAAAGCCTCTCCACCAAACTTTGATGGAGTTTTATACAGTTTGACGGGTCTCACTGCACATCCTGCTCAAATACAATAAATAAAAACTAGCAAACATGATTGAGGCCCTCCAGATACCCTCTCACACATATACATGATGTTTAGCTGCCATCTTGTAACACTTAGACGAATCAAAGCACCTCATTCATTTTGCTGAAGCACATACACACACACACACAACACCCTGCATTATACTCTGTAATTACTTTAATGACAAACAAAAATCTGCAAGGGCCTGGCAAAGGAGTTGGGGAAACAGAGATATGAAGAGATAGAGGGTGATGCGAGAGAGTCAGACGAGGTGGGCAGACATAAGGAGCGGGTCTATAATTGGAAAGATGTGAAAAATGAAGTGTCAGTTTGGTCAATAGAGGGCAAAGGTCACAGAAGCAGGAGCCCAAACTCTGCACAGAGCACACTCATTAGAGCGACCAATCAGATCTCGCCTGGTTGCCCCAGACCATTACTCATCACAGGCAGAGGAGTGCACACACACTTCCACAATATCTCTTTGTCTTCCCCCGTCTTACTGTAATTTCACTCTTATTTTATCGGTTTGGTCTCCTCTTCCATATTATTTCAATTTTATCTCAAGTCATGTCTGACCTCTCAGTCCTGAGCATTACCGAAGAGGGAGAGTCAAGCGCACATAGTATACAAGACAGAGAATGTGTGCGAAATAAAAAAACAAAAAGGAGAGACAACAAGACCAAGTGTGAGACAGACTGAGACAAAGAGAGACGGGGTATGTGTGTGTGTTGACTATATAAATGGCTGCTCGTTGGAGTGGAAGGCATGGCGGCGCTCTCTGCTCCCACCCAGGCTCTGCCTCCTGGCACTGGCAACCCTGCAAACTGCTCGCCTTGACATCGCCTTCAATAATATATGAAGTTGCTTTTTTGACTACAGTTTGTTTGCAGCGCCTCCCCACCGCCACCATTTTCCCACTGCTGCCTCTCTCACTGCCTCTTTAACTCACTCAGAGGCACACGCATATTTTCTGATTGCATGTAGACCTCAAACTCTGGCAGATTTGTTCAGTGGAAGGCAGAGTATGTATTGGATCTATATGCACAAAAACAATTTAAAAAATAGGATTAAATTATGATCAGACTGCATGTTTTACATGCAATATTCTTCCAGATTAGTTCAGATTAGAACAGGCTTGAATGCAAAAACTGTTGGAAATGTAAGCAATAAGGGTCTGAAGCTTCACAGCAAGTTATTTTAACATGTGACCAGTTATTAATGTGGGGGATTTTACACTCTCTGTTGGGGATCTAAACAATTTCAAGTGCATGGATTCCCAAAAAAAGGAGCATAAAACAACATCAACAAAAAACTTGCTGCACTCAGGTAAAGACTATCTACCACAATATGTCTACACTGCTTATGTGTTTCTATGCAAAATGAAAAGTCCCTACGAGGTCCCAGAAGAGCTTTCACATACTTGACCGTGACCTCTGACCCCTCTGTGAGTTCTGTTGCAAAAACCAATTCCCTCTCCAAATACTCTGAATCAGCCTCCCTCATTTCGTCCTCACACGTAATAAAGTTTTTTCTCTGACGGATGTCGTACAACGTACTCTGCATCTTGGTCAACACATGAACCCCTGTCCTCTGTTACATGATCTCTTACCTTGTTCGCTGCTGTTGTCACCGCTGTGCGATGTGTGTCCCCCGCTGGACGGTCCCGGCGTGCCTCCAGAGCGCGTGGACGCCGTGTCGTCATGATCTCTGTTCCAGGATGTCTGAGAAACAGAGACACAAAATCCAAAGGTTAATCAGCTAATCTGATGCTTAACTTGCACGGATTTAAGTGTTATTGTAATTTTTATCAGAATTTCATTATCTTCTTTTGAAAACTCTGGTCTACGTGTAATGTCCATTACATCCAAGAGAGCCACTCGAACTCAAATGAAATCAATCTCTGCCAACTCTCAGCCCAGTCATCCAGTGTGTGTGAGGCCCTGCAACAGTCTTATGGAATAAGGATTATTGGGGCTTGATAAAGAGAAAAGCTCAGACAAATAGAAAGTGAACATGTTGTATTAGTTCCCAGCTTTCTGAGGCATGCAATCTGCGGCTGCCTCCATTTGGCTCAAACCACTAGCAGATGAAAATACAAAACAGCTACAACTTAAGATAGGCTTCAGCAAGCGCCAGGGAGTGATGTCATCCGAGCAGAGTGGAGAAGGAGGGAGAGAGAGAGAGCGAGCGAGGTAAATAACTCAAAGTATTGCTACATAAGTATAATTCCTCGCTTTTGTCCAAACGGGAAAGGGAGGGGGAAAAAATGGATGACCAGTCCCACTAATGTTGAATTAAACTTCATCTGAGGTAGCAGAGCCAAGACCGAGACATAATCAAATAAGCTAAAGTTTTCCCACAGCTGAGAAAAAAAACAAAGGAACAAAAAAAAGCAACAAAAATATTGCATGACAAACCAAACGAAAGCTGATTTTAAAGAAATGAAAAAGTCTAAGCAGTGCAAAAGTATAAAAACGCATTCCTTTTTCTATTAGTTTTTTTTTTAAATAGATAAACTTGACTGACAGCAGACTGAGATTTATTTTACTCTTACTAGTTTGTGTCATCAAAACACAAGCAGCTGACTAGACGGAGAGACTCAGGAGACCGGGTTTTATTTATATATAGTTATTTGTGTGTGTCTTAGGCCAGATGAGTGTCAGCTGCACACTGGATGGTAGAGAGCTAATGGCCCAGAAAGGAGTAAAAACGGAAGACACACACACACACACACACACACAAAATAGTGTCCACAGATGCAGGCAGACAAAAAATAGAGGAGTCTAGTGTACTCTCATATATACAGGTTCGATGCTTACAAATATACACTGTGCATACAGCCTACGAAGAAAAGCTGCTGCGTACTATTGAAACTAAACCAGATGTTACTTCTTATCTCTGAGTGCCTCTGAAAAGCAGCATTAGCGCTGAAGACAGGAGAGAAAGAGACTTCAGAATAGAAGGAAATGGAATCTAATGTGTTATCACACACAGTTTGCCATCACAAAAAAGCCAACGCAACAAACAAAACACACCCAGACAAACACTTATCGAGCCTCCTCTACCGCCAGCACGAGCCTATCTTTGCTCCGCGAAATCAAATGAAGGAGATATCAAGGGGCAATGTGGTGTTTGCATCACGCTTTTAGGGCTTTGCGACGAAATGACTGATAGAAACCCACGCGGAGGAAACGAGGAAGGAGACGAGAGGAGCGCACTGGGGAACAACTGGTTTCAATTGGGATACTACAATTGGCTCTGCCGCTGCAAGAGGGTTTCGAGTTGAGTTTAGCATTTTGAAAAGGCAGACACTAATTCATGACTCAGGTTTGTTTTAAACAAAATATAGAAGGAATAGAATAACAGAAAAGAAAAGTCAGCAAATTCAACACATTTGGGGTCTGTTAGAGCTCTTTTGATGTTCCTGGGCTATGAAATTATATTCCAGTGCTTACATGGACAATATAATTGTTGTTTTCCAAATTAGGCTTTGAGGCTTTGCAATAAAGAGGAAAGTCACTGCACAAAGGCATGACTAGGATGGCGACTAAACGCTGATTTTAACAAGGATAAGATACCAAAAAGGATCCCTTCTCTACCTCTTACAAATTCTTTTTTGCTGACCGTAGAACATTGAAAAATGAAACACCCGTGCATGACCAAGTTAACTCCAGAAAACATCAGAAGTGAGGTAATCCAGACCACATGCTCAGCGAGCGAAAAGTTAACTCTGGCTTTTGCCAATTTTTCCAAAAGTGAAGCATTTAAAATATGAGCAGAACTTGTTTATTCAGAGCGCCGTGAAAAAGAATAGTACAGTACCCCAGGGATGTGGAACGGCAAGTATTAAAAACCCAAGAGCCTCAGCTTGCAAAAAGGATATTTTACCCCCCCATGTTCTTTTTGTTTTAATTCTATAACAAATTCCATTTGAAAATATAATTAGAAAGTGGAGGGGAAAATGGCAAACTACTGCATTAGCTGTAATTGAACAAAAGAGTGCTTTGCCTGCTGGGAGGTGGCCACCGAGGCCCCACGGGAAACGGGGCGGGGCTGAGACAGGACCTGGTGGCATCTCCGCGGGGATGAGGAGTTTATTTATAATCGCAGGCCGCGCTTGGGTGGAAAAGGCCTAGCGCTGCTCTAACACGCAATTAATGCACACACGGCTGAAATCACACAACCAACAAAACACTCATACCAGCGCGCACAGGTCATGCAGTGCATTCGCACACACCCAGACACAAGTACATTCTTCTGATCACTTGGTTTGTGCGCACGCACACTCACAAACACGCTACCTTACACAAACACACCGCATCGCTGCCATACCCAAAGCCTCTGTTTAACAAAAGCACACACCTTGACCGCAACACACAGGGAAACACAACAATGCACACCCTATGCCAGCAAGACTACGGCACACAATAAAGATCTTCACCTTCAAAATATGGGGTATGTAAATTTCCAAGATGAATAGATGCATAAACAGAAAGCTTGAGGTACTGGAGAGAAGGAGAAACTTGTCCTTCTGCACACAGAGCAGCACACTTGATTTATTCTGTCCCTTAATGAGCCGCCATAGTCTCTCGCTGCCTCGCCGTTCCCCTCTCTTTGACTCTTCCCTTTACCTGCTGTCTCCTTCGCAGGATGCAGATCAATTCAATGCTTAATTGTTTAGTAAATTCAATTTTCCACATTCTATTCTGCCTATCTTTAGGTAAAGTTCTTAAATCTGTGGCGCCAAGCTGTGGGAACCCTGTTTTTGAGCCATGCATACCTTTTTTTTTTCCATTGCCATTTTTCTTCCCTACACAACCCTAATTCGCCATGAAAAGATTTTCCTTGCTGGAAATTCTGATTCCGCTATGATCGGTGAGGCATTCCAATCCAATGCATTCTCATTGTGCCGCGTCTTAGATGCAAGTGGGGCTTCCCTTTCTGGCTGTGCCAGGCCCCATATCATACAAGCGCTCATGCAAGAAATGTTGCCTTGCCAATTCATTTGCAATAATAAAGAAAATGGTTAAGGTTGTTGTGCTTTGCCCCCCTCCACCACCCCCCACCCCTACCCCCACCTACGCTTCTCCCATTCTTCACTCTGAAATATCTTTTGTGATGATATGGATATTTACTTTTCACTCTGTGCCAGTGAGCGTGCGGAAATAATCATATGTGCATACTTACAGGCACAGACATAAATATCCAAATAACCCCCCACACATACACTCTTCAGTGGTGGTACATCTGAATCAAAGATGACAGTTGAGCTACTCCATCCCCCAGAATTCTTTGGTGCATCTACTCTCCGTGGTAGTTTTCTTTAACACCATTTTTGACCTTTGCAACAGCACGGCTTTCTTAAGTTGACGTCGGCGAGAATGCCATGTGTTGCAGTAGCAAGATGGCAATGCAATAACTCCAGACACATTCTGCCACTCAGCTGAATGCTGGTGGGAAAGCTGTAAGTGAAAGGGGCTGAAAGGCCAGCTATTGTAAACTCTTGTTTACTTTGCTGTTCACTGTAACTAGATAAAGCAGGATCTGCCTCTCTGATAACCTGCCAGGCAAGTGCTTGCCCGACTACTTCGGTTTTCTGTGCTCTCTCCACCCCTCTCCTCCCCTTGTTGCAATATTAGTGCTTCCAAAATGAAAAGAGGGGCTGATAATGGTATGCGTGTGGAAAAAAAAAAGGGGGGGGGGGGGGGGGGGGAAAAAAACCAA
>VUQR01003874.1:22536-38857 GCA_015108515.1 Hemichromis elongatus
GGAGAGGGGGAGAAAAAAAAAAAGGGGGGGGGGGGTAGGGAGAGAAAAGACCCCTCACTCCCTCCCATTCTGTTCAACACTCCCCCTTCCTCCCTAACTCTTCACAATAGACAAAGAAAGAAGAAATAACCTTATAATTGCTAAAGGGGGTGAGGGAAAAAACTGGATTTGGTCTCTTGAGTAAGTAAAGTATGCTACACTCAATAGCCGTCAGGTACTCTTCAAACGGCTTTTTAAAACCGGTGGGTTAACCTCATAGAGACAACCAAAGATAATTACATGTTTAAGATAATTACCAGAGCTTTCAAAGTCCATTTAGATGACACTCGTGGAAACTGACAAACTGATTTCCTTTCTCTGTGGCCTCTTCTACTGCAGCTCTTACTATAGACTCCCTGGTTACCCTCTATGAGCTGAAATCCAAACAAAAACATTAGCTCAAGTGCTTTCCCCTCTCCACGCCATCGAACCCCAAACAAAGCAATGGAAAGGTGGGCATAATTAGTTAACAACACGTTTTGCTGTGGGGTTTTTTCGTTAGCCTAGCCTGACTTGGAGCCACTGCGCTGGGATGTTCTCTGCAGATTCCTTGGAGACGGGCTGTTTGTGATGGTGGCCATTGTCAGAGGCTTGCAGGGGGTTAAGGGGGAGAGGAACTTTCCATTAGCTAAGTACACATGTGTTAAGCCAGGTTATTGTTTACTTAGCTAAAGAAACCACAGCAGGCCTCACAGACAGACATGGCGGCCCATCATAAGTAACGGCAGACACAAACCAACAACTTTATTTGTAACTGGGAAATTCTGACAATCATAGGGTGTCTGTGACACAGTGAGGCTGCGCTAAGCACTAGTTTTAAAAACAACTCATAAATCAACTTCGACAAAAAAAAGGCCATAACACCAAAATAAAATAAAAAAATAAAAAAACATATGCACTTTAGATGTGTGAAAAAAAAATATGAAGGCATGAGAGAGGCTCCTGACATTCCAGTTCTTTGAAGTTACTTCAGTCTTGAGTTGCTCAATCATAATCACCCCTACTTGCTATTCCACCACAATTATAAAGAGGCTAAGAAACACACAAGTCACGTGGTCACCTCTTTGTATCACTTGTTGAATCCCCAACAGCCGCCCTGCATTCACTACCAAATGGAAGAAAAGGGGGAGTTTAGGCAAAGGGGGAGTAGAGGAGAGAAGGGGCGAGTGGGGGTCAAACCTCTCTTCTATTCAACTACAAAAGCTGCTATTACCAACAATCACTACAATGATTCAAAAGTTTGTATTAAGAACAGCAGCGTGCCACTGTAGGAGAGAGAGGGGGATGAAAAAAAAAAAGAGCGAGTGTGTGCGCCGGTTAAGTCGGGTGAAACTCGATCCATACTTCAACGAGAAGCGGATAGATTAGCGATAGCGGTGTACTGATTAGGAAAATAGTGGCTGACCCTGGCAGTCATGGTTTCCATTGAGCTAGGAGTGGGGAGGGAGCAGGGGTCACTCTTTGACCGCCAGAGTTACCTAAACCAACACTGCTGGGTCTCACTGACCTGGAAACCCGTACTTGTATGGCATAACAGTGCCAATTGTTGGGAAAAAGATACCGCGATAGCGCTATCAGGAGCAAATTCTTACACAGTGACCACAACACTGAGCTCAAACAAGCCGGGTTTGTTTAGAAAAGATTGTGCAGGATAGAAGCAAAACAGCAACGGGTCCCTAATGTATACTGTAGATGTTATTTCAGATTGCAGCCAATTTCACCTTATTTTCACATTATTTCAACTTCTCAGGAAAAGACTCAACATTCAAAATCAAAGAAAAAGTCAGGCAGTAAATATTTTTAAAAGGAAATTTCAATTATTCCCCGTCCCACTTCAGCCTGCATAGCTCAATCAAGTAGAGGAGCTCTTGAGATTTGTAGTGAGTCCTCATCACTATTAGTACTGTTCTCCTCTACAGCAAAGAGTCTGGGCCCTCAGAGTTCATTAGCAAATTGCTGCACCCCTCCCCATACGCTCTGTGCAATTAAAGGCAAATGTGTAAATGACGTACAGCAGCGTGGAAATACCTCGCCACTTCTTTAGACTGAGGTGAACGTGTGCGCCAGGCAAATAGGGACACAATCAGCAGAGTAACCCTTGCCGTATTTTCACAGCAAGAAGAAGAAGATCGAGACAGACGCGGCAATATTCATGATCACATTTAAGGCCTTCACAAAATTAACTTTGTGTTTTTTTATGTCTGCATACTGATTAGCTCAAAGTAGATCTAATGGGGCAAAAACAGGCAGCTCAAAGGGAGGAAATCAGCGTGAATGTGGTGGAAGCTCTCCAGAGACTGGCAAGGAAAGAGTTAAGAAAGTCCAACTGGTGCTAACCAGTCACTCCACTCACATAGCACCTGAGGGGGGTGCTGCATTTATCAAGCCAGTCTGAACACACACACACACGCACGCACACGCTCACACAGCAGCACACGCGCAAACACACACACATATATATGCATACACTTGCAGACAGATGCATGCACAGAGCTTGTGTGCACACACACCCACACAGAAAGACACACACAAACATAGGAGGGTATGCCCAAACTGGCTGGGCTGCATTCACAAGCCAGTGCAGAGCCTCTGACTTTTTCACCTCTCAGCTATGCTCTGCCTTCTTGTGAAAGGGGCGCTCGGCGTCCTTTCATATATTTTCTCACATAGGCGGGCCCAAAAACAAAAAGGGGGGGGGGATGTAAAGACATGTAAAGAATATTCAGAAAAATCACTGTTATGACGCAAGGGTACATAATGCAGCAAGAAAGTCGGCGTTGTTGAATTGTTGAGTTTAATAAATTCAAAGTAGTTTTTTCCTCTGACATTTTTTTTCCTCTGCTACAGTCGCCTCACTGGAATAAATTGGTTTATGAATAAATGAGCCTGCTTTCTCCATCTTGTTAACATTGTTCTTTTGTGCAAATTCTCAGCATTTTTTTCCAGTCCACTTCAACTTTATGCCCGAGGGCATATATTAAAAATACATATGGAAAGAGATAATGCACACACAATGCAAATTCGTTAAGGATGTCACCGCCTAACAACTGCAGATAAGATGCCACACGAAAATAGCCCATAACAATTTAAAAAATATATATTCTGCCACAAGTAAGTCATGAAGTGCAGTGCCATTGGATTGACAATGTAAGTATTCAGCGGTGAGAGGCATGCACCCTCTGCCTGTTTGGATATGCTCATTTACACACAGACTGCTCTTGTGGACAGTCTCCACATTAGGCCATCCTACCAGAACATCAGCCCATCCCTCAGTATTACAAATCTGTCAAAAAAGTTTGCACTGTGTTTTAATACGATCTGTGCCTGTAGGTCATTTATACGATTCTGTCAGCGTAAACAGAAGCTTATATGGTTTCGCCCTAAATTGGCTATATGAAGGAAGCCGTCATTATATTAAAATAGGCCACGTCTTCATCTTACAGTCAATTAAAGATCTGCATCAGTGCCGCAAGCACAACATGATTTTCTTCATATACCTGCAATCCCAAGGGTTTTAACACACTATTTCAATATCTATATACCATAAGGCTTCATTCCATGTTCTGACCTATCTATAAAAAAACATTTGACAACTGAATCCCTAAGAGAATACAACAGGCTGTTTAAAGAGACACTTAAAAGCACAAGTGGTGTCTGTGTTATTTAATTCTGTTCCTGGATTAAATGAAGTATTATCTTCTGGGTGATCTTTCTCATTTCCATAATCAGACATAAGGGCCAGGGATGGAGGAGTGCATGTGCAGCAGAGTGAGGCTCTTCCCAGTTGGGCCCCAATCGGCTCCCAGTCCTCCCATTCAGCACAGAACATAAAAGCCGGTGGCTGTCTCTCTCTCTTCTCAGACCAGCCACTCAACCATATGGAAGTCCGCGGATTTAAATTATTTAGCCTAATCGCTTCATTACTTTTTATGTCGGACTATCCAACTAATCCCTTTAATTTGGGCACTTGATTCCCCCTCCCCCGTGCTGTCTATAGGTTATTGCCGCCACACTCCCAAGTAATTTCTTAAAACTCTGGCATAACTTATCGAAACCTGCATGCAGCCCGCTTTCCTGCATAAAGGGCGTGAGCTATTACTGGCCGCAAGTCCAGATTTGCATAGTTATAATGATCGGTTGCTGTTATCATTATTTAACGGCAGTGTAAGGACCATTAGGGTCATGCCTGTGCGCACACTACAATGTCCCCGGAGTGCAAACAGTCAGTGAAGCACATAATGAAGGCTGTGGTTATCTCTGATATCTGCACAAAAGGAAACACTTCTTAATCTACCTTTAATGCCCCCTGCTTCTATAGCTTTCGAAAATAAACCGTCTTATTGGCGCTGAATCTGTGCGCTCTGAGCGAAACAAAAGAGGGGGAGAGGAAGGGTCTCGATAAGCAGTGTGCACTCATGTCTAAGGAAAAATACTGACAAGACGCGAAATGAACCGTGAACTCTAGCTACAGTGGAGAAACCAAGGCATCTAAACCACACTGTGCAGCCCATGCTGCTGCTGCTCTCTTCTGGGCTGCAAAACAGAGAGGAGCTGATAAGGTTTTAGGTTGAAAAAGAGAAAGAGAGGAGAGCGGGGGAAATGGAGAGAGGAACTAAATTAAAATCGACATGGAACAGGTCAAGTTTATGGCGATGCTTTTTCAAGCTAATCTTCCCAGGTCGGTTCCGGGTTCAAGTCTTAATGGGCCAATAATAGCAACATTATTCCGATTTTTCTTTTCTTTTTTCATTCCGATGGATGGAATGGAAACTGTCTTTAATCATATGCAAATAGCAGCGCAGCACAGTAGTGACCCAGAATAGCTAAATGGCCAGCAGGGAGAACACACGCGCGCGCGCGCACACACACACACGCGCAGATGGAGAGACGTACCTGATCAAGGGCCACCGATCTCGTGATTTCCTCGCTGTCTGATTTGGAACCGCCCTCCCTGTCGTCTATGACCAAGTCGATGGGCATCTTGCCTTTCAAGCAGCTGATGTACCGGTGACAGAAATTATCGCACAGCTCGTGCACCTAAAGGGAGAAAGCAGAGGTGTTACACACTCACCCAAACTACACGACAGTGCCATGCGCAACCACGACACCGATTCGACGCGCAAAAGTACCCCGAAGACTTATTGTGCACTTTGGCACAGCCAAAAATTACATTTGTGAATCTGTGCTTCGTTATATTCGAAGTGATAACTTATCACTGAAAATCAATTGTTGTTTTCTGAGAAATTAAACTATTAAAAAAAAAAACGTATCCGTAAAACTTATGTTTACGGATTTATATTAACTTACAAATTGTTAATTTTCTTTCGTCTGTAAAAACTGAAAGATCACTTTTGATTAAGGATAATGTTCCCGCGCCTTTAATGGCAGTGGACTGTCCTGAGTGGAATAGTTAACTTCATTTTTTTCCCCCCCTCTCAAAATAGAGATATCGTCGAAAATTGACAGTGACAAGAGGGCTCTGAGGCTACAACGCACTCAACACCCGTGTTAAATTCATCATCAGTGCCCTGGGTAGTGGCCATTAGAGGAGGGTGACCCGCTTGACTGACATTTAAGGTAAACTGTTTAATTTCATCAACTTATTATATTATCACTGCCAATATGACGCATCCGACTGCTTGAAAAACAAACAAAAAGAAAAAAAAAAGGCAGACGCATGCGCAGAAAAATACTACTTCAAACTTTATTTAGGCTACTGAGTTTATATGTACAGAAAATATAGCTTTCCTTGGAGAAGCAAGATCCGTGGGGAAAGAAGTGCATGCACGGAGATAAGTTTAAAAACGGAACAATTTTAACAGCTTTGATTATGTTTGAGAATGTCAAAGTTTAGGGTAAAGTTGACTTCAGAGGCTATAGCAGCCCATCTGAAACGAAGACAAATCAGAGTTTTACACCCACTACTGCCTCTATCCACAGATGGCTGCCTGGGGCCTTTTGCCCTCCACAAAGAATCATTTTTAAAAACCCGCAAAATTCGCCTATATGTTTCACCTTGCACGCAATTTCTGCCAGCATTAAACTTCATTAAAACATGGGAGAGACTGGGCACAGAGATATCTGTTCCAGTTGTAACAGCTTGCGTCGTGATTAAACGCGGAAGAGAAATGGCCCCATGATTGATTTTGACGCTAATTATAACCGACTAGCAAAAATACATTTATGCAAATACAGCCCATAGGTCTGAAGTGGCACACTGGACAGAAATGGCGAGAGAATATTACCTTCTCCAGCTCCAGAAGATGAAATCGTAAAACTTGAATGGCTTGAATCATCTGAAAAATTAAAATAACAATAAAAAATGAGCTGTTCACATCTCTTGATATTAAACAGACGCGTTTTTCTCAATACAAGTAACTGTAGATGAGGAAAATATTCATATGAATGGATTTTATGTGGAACTGATATTAAACTTGGATGTTATTGCAATATGGAGAGCAGGCGTACAGTACAGGCTGAAGCTGCAATAAGCCTCAGAGTCAGAGATCTATTAGTCACCAACTAGTCGAGGGGAAGCTTTACTCTAACATTACATTTAAAGTATCAAACTGAACAAAGTGGAAAGACTGAATAGAATAAGTTTCCAGGCAGGGTTCAAAGGTGTGTGACAGCTGTCTGACAGCAGCCCTTCATCTGCAGATACAACCGGGGGCCATCATGATATCAAACAGCCCAAAAAAAAAGGAACATCAGCTGCAATCCTGCTTTAACTTTTCAGCACCACGTGGCTGCCTGACACAGATGAAAAGCCCGCCACATCCAAACAACAGCTGGTACATTCAAAAATGCAGTACGAAAATGCAGAAAATGTCATTCGTGCAATAATAAAATATATATAGCTTACCAGATTATCCAATTCTGGATTCGATGAAAATAAAGGTTTTTCTGCCCGAATCTAAAACCCAAAACATTTCTTTATAAAATATATGAATCTAAAACGTCACAAGGATATTTTTAACATATAATGTAATATTAAATGTACATACAGGCATTAAACTGAACACTTATTACTTCTTCGCAAAGGCAGTGCACAATATGAAATTAGAACATTTTAAAAATGGCTTTAATTTGAATGGTAGATGTCTCTTTAATTCCTCTCAGTGCAGAATTAAGTGTAAGCACAAAAGCCAGAATTGCACATTTTGGACTGTCAGGTGAGAGCTCACGCTGCTCGAGCATGCAGATTAAGAAGAGTCAAAGTTTCCTGACCTGTTTTGCAAACACTGCTATGTCTTCATTGAAAGATTCCGATGAACAAACGTCTCCTCCCGCCACCCCGGGCTCTCTAGGGGTGCAAGTCGCTAATTCACATTTCTCAAAAATCAGTGCAAGCAAGGGAAACAGGGGGTGCCTGGGAACACACACAATAGCAAATGTCACCAGAGAGAACAGCGCCGGGGTCAAGACTACTCCAGGCTAGATTTAGCCAGCCATGGTACTCTTCAACAACTCACCCATGGGGACTGCTGCTGCTGCAGCCCATGCTATTATATTATGCAGAGGCTCGGAGAAAGGCTTCAAACAGCGGACAGACTTTTGTGATTAAATCTAGGCGCGCCTAATAGCATAAAAGCTTTAGAGTCTGTCAAACAATTTCTTGCACAGGTCTCCGTTTGCATCGCAGGCGTGTGTTTGTTTGGCAAAGAAAAAGAAAGGAAAAAAAAAACCGTCGACGGTTAAATGTGCACACATTTATTATTTATTGTTCAACTCCTTAGAATAAATATGTGCAGCCTGGTAATGCAGAGGTCAACGCGCTACCTGAAGTTATGCCACTGTGGCAAAAGATGGTAAAACTGCAACTGGCCTGAAAACGCTCTTCTTACATTTTAATAAACTCCCGTAAATTAATAAATTGTTTTCTTTAAGCATTTTTTTAAATTTCCTGAAGCTTTGCAAATTAATAGAATTAATTCAAAATGTTAAAAACGGGAAAGTATTTTTTTTTAATTCATAATAAACGGCAAAGCTTTAAAACAAATATAAGCGGGAAAACTTGGGGGTGGAAAAAAGGCTCAACATATAAGGTGAGCTTGTCTCAGAAATATTAAAGTCAAAATATAATTTGAACAACGGGGGGAAAATATTGCTATATCTTTCACCCAATAGAAACACGCACCATACATTACTGGGTTGAAAAGTATAAAAACTCCAAATTATGCCAAAAAAATAAAAGAACAGGAGAAGCCCGCTTAACCTCTCTCCTCCACAGCGCCTCTGCAGCAGTTTGGGCTCCAGTGTGTCTTAAACTCTTCACCGGGACAGATTGCTGTCCCTGGCATCGAGCCTGTGTTTTCTTTAGTACGAGGCTGATTTTGCACCCACTTGCCCACCCCAGCTGGCCCCTCCGGGCCTGGATACACGCCTGCCCGCCAAAGAGTGAGTTTCCCCACGGAACGAAGGCGTGCACCTACCCGTATATAGCGTCTTTATCTCTCTTGAGCGCGTCGTTAACGGAGGAGCCCATACTAGGAGGCATGGTGTTGGTGTGGGCGGTGTGCGGGTACTGGTGAGAGTGCAGCTGGGGACCGTGGTTGAGGTGAACCGCCTGCATGGACCGGGCGCCGTGCGGGTCTCCGTACATGGTGGTCGGGATGCCCACACCGTCCATCCCGTAGTGGGGCAAGTCTTCGTACTGCACACAACAAACACCCGGGTCAACAGTGAATATTGACGTTCAAGACTATATTAGACTGATTAAAACTTTAATGTAAAAACAGCGAGGTGTAAAAGCGAGTAGCACAAGTGACACTTGCAGTATTGTTTGTTTGGTTTTTTTTCTTTTTAAGAAAAAGTTCGGCCAAGCTGGGCAAATAATTTAATTAATTTTACTAAATTAATAACTGTTCAAAAAATCCTAAATTTTCAGATACACGTACGCTTAGCTGCCCTTGTAAAAATAAATGTTCTTAAAAATTGAGGAGGGGAGGGGAAAAAAAGAAATGTAAAGCAAAAGCGAGACAAATTCACGTTTGTGTTTTGATTTTATAATCAGGGAAAGTTTTAAAGACTTGAGCCTAGAGCTGAGTTGTCTCCAGTAAGAAAACTGCACAGATAATTCTGAAGTGCAAGCTAGTTTTTGTTCTCGACTCATTCCCAGTGACCCTTGAAGCCCGGAGGAAAAACACATATGAATTATTCAATATGTTCGAAATTACTGGGAGTACAAAAACTGAAGCAACACGGCTCGGTTATTATTATCGCCATTAACCAGGCGGCTGTTGGGCTTTTAACACCATAAACCCGGAGTCCTGTGTTGTCACCGAGTACAACAACAAAAGTCTTAAAGTTGTTAATTGCGGCGTTTCTCGTTTAAAAGGCTCATAACTGTGCAGCATGTCCTTACTCATCAAGCACGCTGTGATTAGTACAAACAAAACTAAAAACACAACACAAGTCGCGTGCTGTGTTTTTCATATGTTATTAACCGAAGCTGAATATTCAAACTTTTTTCATGCGTCGCTTTTGAGTGAATTACCACCCAGTCTTTACGTTTTTGGTTTGTAACTACTCAGAAATGTTGCTTCTGGTCTGATAAAGGTCGAATAAAGCAACTTATTTGAGGTTTGCTTTTTTTATATACAAGAAAAAATGCTTGAAATATTAATGAGGTTCTTTTAGACGTGACAAACAAGTGCCGGTGGAAGAGTAAAATGCATTATCACTTAAAGCTGAGCATGTCGACCCTAAAGGCAGAGAGGTGCAAACCCCAGCGTGGTGTAGCTCCAGTGCCAAATTCTGCAGCTAAATGTGTCCAGTGTCCCTAACATCTCCGCTTTTACGCTGTTTATTATCCGTGTGAAGATTCAGCCGCTGCTCTAAAGAAGTCCCTGGATTGTGTGAATCAGAGCGTTTGTCATCACCTCGTTATTAGGAAAAAAGTGCCTTACTTGCTCGAGGGTTATTTTTCTTTGCGTATTTAAACGCATTCTACGACGTGCCGTCGATTGACGAACAACCGACAGAATTTTTTTATTTTGATCGTAAATACTTGATAAGTAAGCATGATGGAGCAGTCAACAGAGAAAAGTAGAGATTTGTTTTGCCTCCATGCCCTCCCCCATTTTGCTTCCAGTAACTGGCCTGTCATAACTAATCTAAAAAACACAGCCGATGTGAGATATGATCACGCTCCCAGTGTCTCTCGGTGGGCCGGTTTGTGGGACAAACGAGAGCGGCCGTGCGTAATACCGGGCCAAAACACGCCAAACACGAAACAGTCTCTCCGTGTGTCGGGAAGACGACAGAAACTTTCGCCGCGAATGTGTGTCCGTGTGGGTATGTGTGTCATTAAGCCACGTTACAGCGCAGCATAGCATTCAAGCGCAGCAGACTTGGAGAAACTTTTTAGGGGGATTGCCCTACGTACCCGTTGCGCCATAACCCTCCTCACTCCCTGGTCGTCCTTTCACTTTAGGTAAATCCCCTCTGCGGCCAGGGTGGAGACGGAATAAAGAAAGAAAATCCAAATAAATGAGAAGATGTTTCAACCAAAATCCCGTTTGCCTTCTCTTTTTTTTCCCACGGAACGATGAAGCCAGCTCCCGCTTTCTGTGCAAGTTTAGCCCAGGCGCGGCAAATAGGTCCTCGGCTATCCTCGGGGCAGCAGCACCGGGCTCCTTTTCCAAAACCAGGATGAAAATAAAAAAGCCCCTCAAACAAAACTGGCGACTCTCATGGCTTTTTGCCACTCCGCCTGTCAGTCAAAACGCGAGGGCTTGTCAAAAGTACCGGATGAATGATGGTCCGACGTGCGTCTCCACGGGATCGGCACCACCTAAATGTTAATGGTCACAATCACAGTTAAAAAATGAAGCAGCTCTCCCCTCGTTTTCTTTGATCACTCTCGGCTCCCGGCTTGATTTTCTTATGCAAAAGCGTCTAGAGGAGATCAAGAGGAGGTGGGGTGATAATTCTGGCTTAGGCTTTCTTAAAGGAGCCACGATCGATGCTGTGCGCGTGTATGCGTCTGCATGTGTGTGAGTGCGTGTGTATGCGTGAGCCGCCTGCCCGTTTGTGTACAATGGATGTGTGTGTTGAGCTGAGGAGGAGCGGAGGATCTGGACCAGACTGCCGAAACCCGGAAGTAGTGGTGGCCATAACAGGTCGCGTCTCTTACACAACGCACCGGGCTGCAGCAAGTCGTGCGGAGAGGAGGGGGGGTGGGAGGACCCTGTGAGCCCAGCCAGCCATCCAGCCGCACTGCGAGCTGGAACAACACTAAACACAGAATATTCATCTATGACTTCGACTTCATGTCTCATCCTCACAAACTGACTTTATTCTGCAGTCTGGGAAACACGTGAATTCGGAACTGCCACGTCCAACACCCACTTCTCTTCTTATAGTTTGTAAACGAGTTACTGAACCAACTTTCTACTCTGAAGTGAGCTGTTGTCAGGTACGTTATTGAGAGCCTGTAACTATTTTTATAATGAAAAAAATAAGCTGTAGTCTAAAATAAGTCGAGCTCATCCCAGTAATGTTGCAATCAACTGAAGCCTCTGAGAGGCTGTCATCATTCTTTATGCATGAAATCCACTGCAGCCAAACATCCAGTTTTGCAGGTTTTCGGCCTTGCAGCTCGACTTCTGTGCAGTCGATTTGCTTCCCGTGTTTGACTTTCTAACTGAAAGACTGGAAGCAAACAACATATAAAAACCTAGGAGAAACTGTCCACTCTAAATAAAAAGAACAATAAAAGCAACTTTCAACACGTCATTTGGAACACTTATACTTATTTTTAAAAATTAATTGCTTTTCCAGCAAAAGCAGCTTAATTAGTCCGGATGTTGACGAGAGTAATTATGAGAAAAGTAAATACTTAAATAAGTAATTAAAACGTTAAAGTCGTAGTCAAAGCATCTTTTATGTCCAAATAACACTAAACGTTGTCCACCTTTCTCCCCCACAGTAGTGCTGAATGGGTCGCTCCAGTCAGCCCGGGCTGTCCAATGGCAGGGAGGCAAAGAGATGGGAGCCCCCTATTGGCTCCCCTCATGATCGATCCCGAGCTGATTGATCGGTTTTAGGCCACATTGGCGAGGAGGTGCAAAACAAAACGGCGGCCACAGATACATAACACACACTTTACGCTTCTGTCAGCTTATACAGTGCGTAATTTAACCAAAACTCAAGATATCTGACCAAGACACCCCCATTTCTCTCCACATTTCCATTCACCCCCCTCTAAACACACACAAAATTTCACATCTCCAACTTAATTACTTCCCTCTAAACGCACTTACACTTTCACTTAACTTTCCCTAACCAAACAGAACTACTGCTAAGATATGATAATGTCTCTCCTCTCGGAGTCCGTATTAATTTAACTTTTGTCTTTTTGTAATGAAGCGTTCACTTGAGTTTCACGATTTGCCGTACAGAGATTAGAAAAGTTTGGTCAAATATTTATGAGCTTTAATATATGAAAGGGAATTTGGATTCTTGAGGAATTTCAGAAAAGTAATGATACCATTGAATAATGTCTGGTTATAAATTAACCAAATTGTTTGAATTTTCTATTTTATCTTATTATATATGATTCCTCACCGGGAGGAGAAGAACTACAAATCTTATTTAATTTAGTTGATATTTTTTAATTAAAAATGAACTTTGATTATCTATTTTTCCATAAATATTAATGAGATATTCCGTGACACATGAAGAAATACAATAAAAACGGATTAACGTGAACACGATTAGTTTTAAGAGATACGCAATAAGTTTTTTTTCCACTTGAAGTTACAAAAGAACATTTGTAAATGTTGTCACTCTATGTCACATGACGATGACCGACACAACTTTTTGATTTATTTTTCAGCCCATCACACTTGAAAGGAGAGTGTTTAAAAGATCCACTTTATCTCCTGATTATGCTCACGAGGTGTTAAGGTGTTGCTGGTCTGTGACAGCCTGCTTTAAGTTTTTTTTTTTTTCCACCCCTCGTCTTTTTTTCCCGTGCAGTGCGTCCACTCATCGATCATCTGCCCCGATGCCAGAAACGGTGTCATAATACGATAATGCGGCTTCACACATTCAACGGTGATTCCTGTGGTAAAACCCGAGCGTTAGGATCCGATGGGACAGTTTTACAGGCATGAAATGACTATCAAAGGCTCCCGCAGTCTGGCCGCTGAGGCTTCGAGACACGGACACAGGGAAGCCAGAAGGCACGGACTTTTACGCACAGAACACAGGATCAAATAATAAACAATGCTGACTTGTTTTCGTCCACTTTGCTGATTTATTTATTTAATGGTGAGTAGAAGTTTTCATTTTCGCAGTATTCTTCTTCTTTTTACGACAAAGCAAACAATTAGCTGTAAAGAATGCCGCATAAATATTCACGTTAAGTTATAGTTAATTAAAGAGGATGTTGCGACTAAAATCAGCTTTCAGCTAAATTTATGTTTATTCGAATACAAAAGATTATAACGCAGCTCACCTACACTGAATTTTCGCGAGTCAGTGGGAAGAAGTAAGGCTAAAACAACACAAAAGGGGGTCACATTAGCACTTGTTCACTTAAAAAAAAAAAAAACTATAGCATTATAAAGCAATTAAGCTACGTCAATTAGCATCCATAAAAGCAAATTGGAGCTCCACTTTCTCTCTCGGAGTTGTTCCTTCGTAAGGGTCAGCGCATTTTGGTATCCTAAAGCGAGCAGGGGGGCAAATACCGTCACTTCTGTTTAATCCGCTTTGCGATGACGATAATGCTTCGAGTCGTTTCAATAAAATCAGCAGGTATTACTTTCAAACCGCTGAATGCAAATTGACAGCATGTTTGACTGCGGAAACAAATGAAAGCGTTATTAGACGGCCTGTGCGTCTTGACTCGTGCAGAGTGAACACAAAGAGAAATTGCAGACCTTATGCACTACAAACACACGCTATAATTAATTCGGTTAAAACTACAAAATACAGAGAAGAAGTATCTAAAGTGTTTATTCCAAACTATTTCAAGTTAATCGCGATTATTTTTTCTCTTTTTATGTAAGTATGTAGAGAGAAAAAAATGACTAATTTGAATCTTAGCCTAATAAATAACAAACTAAACCCCTCCAGGTCAGAGATATGAATCATCGCCTGGCTCTTGGTGATCCCTTGTATCACTACTTGTCTGTAGCTGTTCGAAAAAACAAGGAGCAACTGGCAGCCTGCGGAGTCAAACTGAGGTCAAACTTTTTTTGCAGCTCCGCAGCTTTGCGCCTAAACATGTTGGGATCTGCAAAAGGCCACTGAGGCTCTCTGCTTTGTGTCACTGCTTCAGCACACAGACAGACCTGCTGCAAAGTTTTCACAGTTTATCTAATTTTATGAAACTACTAGTTTATTATCGCCTGTCAGAAAACCCAACAGGGTACATTAGGGCGCATTTAGGTGCTGTGAGCTCCAGTTAGAAACTATCCAGTCAGAAAAAAAGGCACTCGGTTTTTTTTTAACAAGTAAATAATTGATTTTGCTTATATCTGTTTAAAAAGTTAGTGTAACAAGATCTAATAAGACGTAACATGCACGTATGACTCATTATAAAAAGGCACTTTTTCATTCACACGTTACGCAACATAGTTTATAAAATTACTGATCATATATAAAATTGCAGCATCTGTTTTTATACAGGCTACAGTTCGTTTTAATCATTGTAAGCGTGTTCGCAGTGTGATTTATGTAAGAGCTTGGTGCGTTTCTTTCTAGAGTGACACTAATATGTTTGCACTATAATTAAAGTGCCCAAACAGCTTGGTAAATACTTTGGCTTGGGTAATGGTATAAGCTTGACTTTGGTATAATCACAGTATTTTAACGATTCGCAATATTAATTTCAAACCATGAAATCAGCTCAGGGACTATTCACTCCTGCTGGATCCTGCGCTTTGGCCCAAATGTTAATCTGAGCTGCTCTCGCCTCTCACACACATTAATGCTTAATCATTTGCGCCTTCTACCGGAGTTGTTGGAAATTACATGTGATTCAGAAGGACGGGAAGATTCCTGACCAGATCATTCAAATAACACGCTAAAGTCCCGCAGCCTAAAGCCACTATTACATTTCTCGTGTTCTTCTGTTGCACTGTGAACATTTTATGGTCCACACCTTGGACTAAAGGCAGAATAAAATTGTTTAATTCTGTAAAGAAGTAACTTGTCATATTTCTTTTCTTTATTTATGTAAATAATTTAATATGTTAATAAAATATATAACGGTGTGAGATGCCTTTTGGTGCGTTGTCATTGACTAAAGAGTGGTTGTTTTCTTTTAAGGTGCATTACAAATGTTGATATTACATGAACCAGATCTGCTCATTTACTGCCAAAGTGTCACAGCACAGGTAACATTTTAGCCAACAAATCAACACTTTAAGTATTCAAACCTTAGATAAAATTTGGTGCACAAATCACTCTGCTGTGTTTTCAATAAACCCTCTTCTATCAAGATGTTACTAGGTGTAAAATCCTAATTTTCATTCGAAGCTTCATCTAGGGTCAAAACAAAGTGAACTGCTACTGCTTTCTCTCTGAATTACTCTGAAGGCAATGCATAATTAATATTAGCATGTGGATTAATGATAAACAACTGCAAATGACTGATCACGAACCGACACAAGAGCACCTTGGATCTCACACTCGCACTGCATAACACTTATGGATACGTAATGTGATAAACAGCTGTTTTCCTATACAGCGAGAAGTGTGTGAAAATAGATGCACACTTACATCAGGCATATAGACCTCTAAGCATGTGCGTTCAAGTGCGCAAACACAGAGAGAACAGATTCCTGTAATCATAGCTCTGTCTAATGCTGCCTGTTAATTTTCACATTGTGGTATTGGTCACCAGGTCAGCAGCTCCACTTTTACTCTGAAGGGCTGCAGAATCTGAATTAACACCACAGGCAGATAGAGAGCTGACCGCTCTATCACACACAGACACACCTCCTTAACTCTCTCCCTCTTTCTGTCTTTCCCTCTCAGTGTCTCTCTCAACCAGCCCTTCCAGCAGCATTTGTCACCGGCACTATTATTTCAGGTGTGCTAATGGTGTCGCAGACACTTTTGCAGAGAGAGGAAGAGACATGATGAAGTGAAAAAGGAGGACAGGAGAAACTGAGGAGCAGGAGGAAAGGAGTATCATCGTCATCATCATCATCACTTGAACTCCCCACTCCTTGTAACCCAAAAAAAAAAAAAAAAAAAGAAAAAGGGGGGGGGGGGGGGGTGGGGGGGGGGGGGGGGGGGGGGGGAGGGGGAAGGGGGG
>VUQR01003874.1:38877-65175 GCA_015108515.1 Hemichromis elongatus
TCCAGGGATGAATGATCTGAAGGGTGATCCATTCAGGGTTGGAGGGGTAAGGGTGGCTGCGGGTGGATGGGTGAGGATGAGGGGGGGCTTTTCTCACACCTCCCAGGGAGACTGTGAATTGATCAGCACCTAAGAGAGGGAGAAAGAGAGGGAGGGAGGAAAAGTGAGAAGAAAGGAGAGCGGCAAAGCAGAGAAATGAAGGATGACGATGAGAAGAGGGCGAGTGGAAAAAGCTGGGTGTTGGAGCTAAGCTATAAAAGCAGGAGGGGGAAAAACAGAGTGATAGGAAGGGAGGAGTGAGGCAAGGCTGCAGAAGAGGTGTGAAGACTCATCTTTTTCTGGATGGGTGTGAGTTTAGGCCAGAGCGGAGAGAGGCCTGGGAGCACAGCATAGCCTAGTGGTAATAAACCAGGAAACCCCAGTAGAGAAACAACCAACATCAGCCATACAGAAGCTACTGTATATAAAGTGTTTTTATAATATATATATAATATAATAATCAGTCTGAGCTTGATATGTTTAAAGTTAATTGCTAGCTAGTTTACTCACATATTCAAATCAGTTAAAATACACTGTTTCAGAAATTTTCAAAGTTTTGTTTGTTTTTTACATTTTTTGAGACATTTAATTCATATAATACACATATCAGGGGAAATTTCAGTCCCACTGTCATGTTTTTTATTTTATAAAACAGTATGGTGTCAATACCATCAAATGCAGTGTATAGTAAAGGAAACAGTTGGGTTTTCAATTTAATATAAATAGGGATCAGTATTAAATGGCATCGTAGCAAATATAAAGATGTTTTTCTCAGGCTTTGCAGCCAAATTGTACTTATTTGAAATCTTTTCTTGTACAGTCATTCCTCCAGATGATAGCCAGTTTCTTGCCACAGTGGCTGCTAGAATAGAAAAACCCCAACCACGGCCAGCGTTGGCTTGTGGCTGTTCTTTATCTCCCAGGCAGCAGTAAACACATGGTCACTACAAAATGCAGCTGTAACATTCACCACAAAACCACTGTGAAGTACTCATATGGTATGTCAATGAAGGTGATAAAAGCTGCAGCATTCCACTTACCTCTTTGACTTGGCCACCCAGTTAATAGCAAATCAATTCATTTCTTAAGAAAGTGTTTTGCAAAGTGTTTCAGAATTAATACTGAGAGACTTGTTCACTTCTTTTTTTTATTGCAATTGTGAAATAAAAAAAAATACTGCAATATAAAACTTTTCATATATAATGTAAAAAGGTCAAATCAGAACGACACATGAACCAACATCACATAAATATGAATAAATCTTGAATTTTATTTTGTCATACTTTACAATTTAAAGCAATGTTTTCCTTATCACGGTTTTAATTAAGATAAAACATGGAAAGACATATGCAACAACTAGATACAACATCATTTTACAGTAGGCTGTATATGATTATCAAGTGTTTTTAAGAGAAAGTGTGGATTTCATCAAATCGTGATGCCTTTACCTTCTGGCGTAACACCTTTCCGACAGTGAAAAAAGTTTATGGCCCACACAACGCAATCGTTAGGATTTCTTCAAGATGAAGAGGGAGTCAAGTTAACTTTTAGTTAAATATAGATACACTGTAATTTCCTTACAAAGATTCTATTCATTCAACTCAGTTTTACTCCATAATTTCCCCAGGTCATCAATAACACCCTGCAGTGGCCCCGTGCCCCCAAAAGAGGGCCCCTCCCACATTTTGAGAGCCACAAACTTACAGGACATATTGTCAATATGCCAACGATCGTTATGACTTGGACCTCAAAATAATTTCACATTTGTTAGGGAAATGTGGAGATGAAATTTAGAGCAAATATTTGGCATAACAGGTCAGACGTGAGCACTCCAGTTCAGCAGCGGGGCACTCGTTCATCCCTGCAGCAGCGAATCAGATTACTAAACATACTGATTGACTGCAGCGGTTTCTAGTGAACCTACTGCCATCTCTTCTAAACAAAGTTATCTCTGCTGAAGTTCAAGAGGAGGTCAGCGGTCAGATCATCTCATCTAAGATCCCATGTATACTGTATGACCCTAAGGATCCTAATAAAGAAGCTTTCAAAGCGTAAATTCCTGTCATAACAACAAATGTCAGCGATATGGTGAAAGCTTGCTCTACTGTGCACTAACTGTGGCTTTGCAGTAAATGGAGGCATTTAAAAAACAAAGAAAAGAAAAAAAAAAGAATGAAAATCCACCAAGGCTTTTCAAAGAATCAGACAAACTAGTTTTCTGTGAAAGTTTTTCTAAACCCACATGAAAACTGTCAAAGAATCAAGGTAGCGTGATTTGTTGTAAATGCCTTCCACTAAGCTTTTGTTAATTATCACATGTGTCATAACCATCAAAAGACAACAACAGATGACTTGGCACACGCTAATGTTTGACATTTCTATCTTTGTACCCTTTGTTCAGTCACTCTCTTTTTCCTCATTTGTTTATGACACATTACACCACACCTGCCTCCAATAATTAGTCTTCCCTCTCACTTTTCTTGCTTTGTCCTTGAATTTCTAAATGCAGACAGAACCTGTGAATTACGAAGCCTCTGTTCTAAAAAGCCTCATATAGCGTCACCTCTCGGGTGAGAATTAATCATTAATCTTTACTAATGTTTGGTTTTCTTTAAACTATTTTTTACGACGGTTAAACTGTCCCCGGGAATGTAATGGGTTATGGTGATTTCTACTGGAAAACTTATCTGCAAGTGTCCATTGACACTTATATCGCAGTCATTGCAGCTCAGTTTTTCCGTACTTCTATTTACTATTAGTCTTCACATATGGGTACAAAAGAAGACACATTAGACAAGATAAATATCCATAGCTGTTTACAGACATATTTTAGTGTGGTTTAAGTGTCAATCTCTGAAGTCGAGTTTGCAAAAGCATCTTGATTTGATAACTTTTATGGAAATGTACATGAGTACCATATGGATACATCGGTTAAACAAATGGAAAAGAAATGTGGTTTCTCCTCAGCAAAATCAAATAAAAAAAAATCTTCTGAAGTTACGGCTGGGAATACACGTTTTAGTCACTGGAAATTTATGTCTGCTTTCTCTGACATGCATAATTTATTTTTAAAATACTACAACTCCTACATTTTAAAATGTTTTGAAATCAGTTTGAGCCTAAATAAAAAGAACAAAACAACAACAAAAAGCTGTGATTGACGTGAATTTTCATTCAGTAGAAGAAATTTCATTTTGGATGATCTATTTTTAAATAAAACTAAAATGGAAAACAGATTGTAAATATTTCTGCCATTTAACAACAAAGACAGGAAAAGGGCAGCTGCGGCTGACCGCTTCTGCTTTCCGCACAAGAGGAGGAAAAAAAAAAACTGTTTCCATCCCAAAGCAGTGACAGAGTTGATCAGTCTGGATTGACGTGTGAGCAGTGATTACACTGTGCCTGGATTCACTTCTCACCACCAAACCACCAGAACTTCCACTGCAGCAGGTATTTATGCTCCTTTAATTTTCACCAAATTCTGAAAAATAACCAGCCTGTGAACATAAGTGTGTATTAAACTCCAACGTAGTCCAGAATCAATGGACGGATGCAGCGTTTGCAGGTAATGGTGCATACATCTGTAGCTTCCGTACAACATTGATAAAATGCTCCTGGCAGTTGATTGCAGCTTGTTTTAAGTATCAGATGAGCGTGTACAAAGTATCGGGAAGACATGGGGAAAAAACGTAGTAATTCGATCTACAGTGATGAAAAAGTAAGCAGATTTGGACATAATGCTTTGTTGTACTATATACATTTCGTTACATTAATCAAGCAGATTTGGATTCTTTGCAGGTCTACCAAAAAATAATAATAGTAGTGCACTGCAAATTACTATTTAAGGTTAGTTTTTAATAGCAATAATCCTGTGCAAACAAATTTTACTAGATTTTAAAAATTATGAATTAATCACAATATTTTTAATTAAGATTCATCAGTATATTTTTTTTTTCTTATTGTTTAATCATAACAGTTTTTGAATACAGAACTTTTTCTTGCACTGTGGTATCTCTACTTTGCATGAAATACCTCCACCACTGGACATTTGTTACACAAACCTAATTAATAAACATTAACATTAATTATTGATTTTATTTACTTTTTACTGTAATAGCTTTATTTTTCTTAACTTTAGAAAAAAATCTAAATATAATGGTGATTTAGGATCAGTGTGGGTTAAGCCGAGCCTCCCTTGGGAGTCAGCATTACAGGGCTGCAGACAAACAATTTAGAGATTGACCTTTCACCTATCAGACACTAAGAAAAAAAAAAAGCCCGGTGGGGGTCATATCCCCATAACCATTATGGATCACATGCAATTTCCTTCAGCCATTTAGACAGGTAAATTACATGTGCGTGTGTCACATACTTATGAAGAAAGTTACATTGCCAGTACCTAAAACTGCTCCTCAAAGAAACGCAGGTAACTGTTTCCTCTGATACAATAATACCTCAATTTCAATAAAAAAAAATGCACGTATAACATGCTTGCATGCAAACACACCCGCTTGGACTCACCTACAAACAGCCTCACAGGCTGTCTGAGAGCCTGTCTCCAGCTGACAACATCAGTGGAACCTGATCTGGCTTAATACAGGCCCTTACCTGCATTTACTGCTCCGTTAAAACGCCCTCTTGTTGTCCTACCAATTCACCACACTATAATTGCACTGAGGCTGCATATGGTCCTCATCTACTGCCCAGCACAAGATAAAAGCTAACAGACTGCGGGTGTACAACACAGTAGAGAAGTACGCGTGTGTGTACGTGTGTGTGTATGTGCACACAAGTTCATGTACGTGACTGTGTGTACGTATGTATGCAAGCATTTTAGGGCAAATTGGACTCAACATAACTCAGGGGGTAGTTAGGAAAACTGCATGATGTCACTGTTATTATACTGTAAATGCAGTTGATTTGGCTTTGAGGAGGAGATCTGACATGTGCGCTAAGGCTACCTCGCTGATCCCACCTCCGCATCCCGACTTTGAACTGAGAATCATTGTGACGTATTAACATATCAGGCCAAGTCAGTCTGCTAATTACTCACTAATTGTGTCCATTCTATTACTTTCCAGGAATATTTGGGACAGTTTTACTTTAAACGAGATAAGAAAAAGCTACTGCAGAGTAATTAAAAGTGCAAAATTAACCATCTTCACATTATTTTTAAAGGCTAGTAGGTCACTTACATCCTGATAAAACCTTACCACGTGTTCAGATAGAGCTTTCTACATTTTCTCACTGATGAAGTTGAGTTGATGATGACTTTGGCAAGAAACTAAGGATACTAAATAAACAGCTGAGTAACAGGATTAGTAATGACAGAAGATTGGCTTGTACACAGCCTCACAGTGCTTCTTTCGTGCTAATGCCAATGCTTGTGGCTGCTCTGCCCAGTCAGGTTTATGAAAGTCAGTCGGATTAGAGCCCAGCTGGGGCTCAGTAAACCAACACTCAGCCTTCGCACTCATACCGCCATACATGACTTCCCAAACAGACCTTGGCATCCACCCCGCCTCGCTTTATTCTGAGGTTTTCATCGTTCTCCCCTCATTGTTTTCCCTTTTCCCAGACACTGCTAGCATGGCCTTGCACTGCATCCCACACAATACATTTTCAAACACGACCCACACACACACACACACACGCTCTGCTCCAAATTAAAATACCAAGGCTTATTGAGCAATACTCTTCTAATGGTTTCATCCACCAATGGGTTTATCTTTGCTCACATAAACTCTGCTCCGACCAAAAGAAGCTGCTCTCCTCTCTTCTTACGTAAGCTGGCAGAAAATCTCCTAAATCCCTCTCTTTTGCTGTTGTTGTGTTGCGTTTCGGCTGGCGCTCCGTCTAAAAGAGCATCTGAGACCGGGGCAATTAGAACCTGAGCAGGGTCTTGGCGCATCAGACCATTTAGCACTAATAAGGCTGACTATAGAAAAACCCAGACCCATTGACACTGCAGCACTGTTTGGTATTGACGGTGATTTGACGGCACTGAATCGTATCAAAGAGTTTCAAGATGTTTGATTTTCCCAGTGAGAGCTCAAATTCTTGGTAGTTATTCTGGAGTAAATGTGAAGAATTCTGTCTCCAAGGACTGATTGGTTCTTTTGTTTTCATTATTATTATTATTAGTGAAAATAAAATGTTCAGACCTCAAACTATAAGATACAGAATATTGTTTTTTTTTTTTTAGAAAAGTCACACATAGAAATGGAAGAATCCAGCATCACAATGAAAGTTAGAATAATAGCCTGATTTATCACATCATAAGCTTGAATGGTGAAGTCTGACAATGTAAAACTAATGCAAACTTTTAACACATAAGTTGAAGTTTACATAGATACAATAACATTAAACCCCACATTGCCAGTGGGCACTTCAGTGTGGTACAGGGTTAGTTATCTACTGACATCTAAACAATCATTTAACAAGTTAAATTATAAAGACAAATTTTTTCCCCACTCTATAGGAAATGTTCATGCATTTGTGTATTCTAAACACACAAAGGTGCGTGAGTGGATGCATTTGTCTGGAAGCAGTTATGGAAAGCATCAGTGTGTTATAAGACATCCAGAGACAAAGAGCATGCAAGAGACAATGAGAGGAAAGGTCATAAAGACAGAAGAAGAGAGAAGGAGTGAACAAGGCAGGAGAAAGGAAAAAGAGAAAGAAAGAGCAATGCAAGGTTGCTGTTAATTCTTCCATATCTAAGCCTCTTTGCAGAAACTCCCTTTGTCTTCCAAGTCCCAGTCATTAGAGCCTAATCCTATCAACCAGGGGCTAATCTGAGGGCAGAGGGTTCAGCCCCCTCAGCTCCACAGACCAACACACACGCGCACAAGTACACACATAAATGTTAAAGACACACAAACACAGACATGCTTGGACAAGTACACACTCGTGCTCAAAACACTAACAGAAATGTATTTGTTTAAGCACGTGCATGCTTGTATAGATGTATTTGTGAGGACATGATACTGTAACATAACACTGTAACCTTAAGCAACACAACTAAGTGGCTAACCCCAACAATAATGCTAAGGTGTTACACAAAATCAGTCATTCACCTTAAAAAAGTACACTTCTAGCCATACTTTATAGGGTTTGTGATGAACTACTTGGTGGAGAAGAGACCTGTGTGTGCGTGTGCGCATGTGTGTACTGCAGGTGGGTGTGAGGGGTGGCGGGGCATCACATTCCCACACATTCCAGCAGAGCCTCTCCCCCTGCCATCATCATTCTCCTCTTTATTTCAGTGCTGACTATGCCCAAGATTAGTTATTGATCAGGAAGGATATAAATTATTCTAAAGTGAAAGCCCAACAACACAGTCATTATAGATCGACTATTGACCAACGCCAATATATCATTCCATTTCGACTGCACTGCACCCCTGCCACTAGCCAGAAAAATGCTCAAATAATGAGATGGGGAATTTTTATGACTTGGGCACACTCTACTTGACCTTTTGGGGAAGGTAGATGGATAATATTAGCGTTGGGTTCTCAAATGCGATAGCATTTAGAGAATTTGGCCACAATGACTTGATAATTTATGACTGATTTTGATGGAGTCGAATAGCTCGTATGAGGGGTTTTCTAAGGTTACTTTTCGGTTTCAACTCTGTGTGAAAAGTTTGCAAAAGTTGCAGCCACTTGTCTTCGGTTGTCAAAGTTAAGCGTGGTGTAAGATGATGGATTTAATGTGATATTTAAAGAGTCTTTAGCTTCAGAACTCAGGACATCTAGCAGCTTACAAGCAAATACGAATAAATTCATTTAAATTCATAATAAGGATTCATGATAAGGACTGAATGCAAATTCTGCCACTGTATTTTAGATGGCATCAGCCTGTTCTGATTCATCATTTTTGAAAAAGCACAAAAGGCTTTTCTCACATTGCTTATTTGTGCTTCCTTGTCTCTTCCGTCCTCCTGGCTGTGACCTGGAAATCAATCTCAATATGCCATGCTGAAGGATGTCTCGGCTCCTAAAATGCATCTGGAGGTCAGAAAGAGGTGGGTATGATGTATAATCGAGGATGCACGGGTGCATTTTTTGCAGGAGTGCTTTGTCTTTCAAGTCAGAAAAGAGATGTGGCACCCAGCTGGAGATTAATAACCATGGTGAGAGGGGGACTCATCCTTCATATACATATGTTAGTTCTCTAATGTTAAAAATAAAAAGTATCTCATCACATGTTATAAATTTATTTGAAAGTGGCTGAGCTGAGATAAGAACAGTTGAGGAGAATGAGAGGCCATTAAAATGGTGTAAACCGAAAAAAAAAAAGCAACTATGCAACAATGTTACTGTTAAGGGTTTAAATCAATAGTGTTGCCCATCTATTGTTAAGTCGATACATTTTACAGTATAAGAGTTTCAAAGACCACTTATTCAGATTTGGTTTATTTTACATGTTTACCAATCTTAGAAGCACAAAGTTTCCTCGGGGTGTGCAAAAGCCTGGCTGCAGAAGCAAGTAGCAAAATCAACAAAAAACAATATAACAATTACCTTCATGTCCGACATAAACAAGAGAAACAAGATTTAAAAGAAATGGCAGCGCAAACCTGCAAATAAATAAAGCTTAACAAAGCCAAGTGCGTGACAAAAGCTACATGTCAACACGTTGGATTTAATTGTGGCTGTAGGAAGCGCAATCCTGGCTCTTTATGTAGCGAAGAAGCCAATCATCTGCAAATCACCGCTTCGTGCCTGCACACTTCACTTAACATCCCCACGTGTGTTCACACCTGAGAAACATCATGCTGACGTTCCGCGCTGGCAAGGAAAACAGCCTAGCTTTACAATAACATAACTACAGCGCTAACAGCTTATTTTATTGGGCGTTCCTAACCTGAATCTGTTTAATGCACAACATTGTTCCTTTGCCTTCAAGCGATTCCTACTTTCCACTCTCAACCGTCACGCCGAGTTTCAGTATACAATAGAAAGATGAGCGTTGTCTCGAGTTGCAGAAGTGATGCATCTTGCTGTGGTGAGGTCACCGTGCAAACTGCACAGTAATCAAACCGTGTCTGATTAGCCTGTTGCTATTTTATGCTCTTTGAACCAGTATAAAACACTCATATAGCATTATCTTTTAAATTAAATCTATTATATTAAATTAAATTAAACAATTAACCTTCTTACTACTACATTCCTCATTACGTAGAGTAAAAGTCTCTGGAATACTGATTTAATAACCTCTTCATCAGAGTGAACCCCTGTAGGAAACAAGATGTCATAGCACTCAGTAAACAGACTTATGTTTTAAAGCAACCAGTTTGCTAGCAGATCAGCTCGACAGCCCTTAGTTTGTATGGAAGATGACGACTGTCTGCAAAGACTCACCTTTTACTTTCCAAATATTAGTGAAACTTAAAAAATGTAACGCCAACTGGAAACAGAAAACATTCAAGTTCAAAGGAAAGAGATGTCTTTCTTTTTTTTGACAGTCTTTGGACTGCCATTGCTTTGTGCCATCCAACCTATTCAGCTAGTCTATACTGAGAATTGAACTAATTAGCATAAAAAACACAGAAAAAAGAAGAAAAAAATGCATGTTTTCAGTTTTGCAGTGAGAAAATGCGGGAGAAATTTACCATTTTACTTGACTTAGTTGACATTATTTTAACATCTATTTCCTTAATGAAAACACAGAAGGTCACATAACTACATAGCACAAGTGATATTGAGGACACTTTAGTCCTGGACACTGCTGTAATTAAGGTTTAGCTTGGACTTGGGCACGGTCACTACTCCATCATTGCCCTCAACCAAACAAACAGCAGTCTTCTTGGTTTTCTGATGCTTTACTGATCCTCGTACCAGACCTCCTCCATCAGAAGACTTGTCTCAATATTAAGATGAACCGACTTCTTCCGTTGCTGCTAGTGAATCGGAGTCATAATTCATGTGGCCACTAGAGGGCTTTGTCACTTGAACGTAAACAGCGATCATCTTGGGCCAAAGGCTGTAGACTCTTTCATCACGTTATGCTCATTAGTTGTAGAGCGATGTTGTTTTTTCTTATGTTAAGATATAACAAATACACAAATACATTATTATCTCCTCTGAGTTGCGTTGCTATGACGAGGGTTGATCCCACTTTGTTTTGTTGTCGCTTAGTGCAGAGTTTCTTTGAGGCGGAGATGGGGCTGGTACAAATGGGGGATTTTATCCCTGGAGGTGTCAGAGAGTTTAGCAAAGTGTAAAATACTTAAAGCATCAGGGCAACACAATCCCCTGCTGGTCACAGTATAAATCACCATATATTCTTATTGGCCTAAGCCCTTGTTATGAGTAAATACATCCACAGGCAAGGGAGGCTGGCAAGGTTCACAGGAGATTCATCCAGCAATAGCAGAAGGAAAGTCACTGTCTGTGTGCCTGTGTGTGTGCATGCACCACATGCTGCTTAGGGAGGCTAAGGAGAGGATAAGGAGATCAGCAGAGGAGGAATATCACGCCTCTTAAGCATGTATACACTTTCTAACTTTTACTTTTTCCACCCAAAACCTAAATAAATCCCCACTCATCTAAGCATGATAGACTTCCTTCCCCCATGTATTTTTCTTCTAAATTATTAAAAACATTTTATTTCTTGAGAATTTGGCATTGCAACAATACAAATTTCAAAGAAAGCCAAATATATTTAATGACTACAGTATATATCATTTCCAATCAGTGATAGTTGTTTACACCATTTCCTACACACTGTGTTGGAAGTCTCGCTCTGTATTATCCAAAAACCACACAAAATCAAGTCATTTTCCATCCCCGGCTCGAATTATTTGTTGCTTTCAGTTCCTTGTCTATTTAATGGATGAATTTGGTTAACGGAAAGGGCGGGGGGTTTGAGGGGAGAGGAAAGGGAAGGGAAGGGAGTAAGGGACAGAGACTGAGGGAGAGAAAAAAACAGTTTCATATTTCTGTAAGCCTCAAACTTTTGGCAAACAGAAGAAAAGAGAACTTGGCCCTAATTCCATCTCATGCTGGCGTTTGTGCATTCTAAGTTCTCGGGGGCTGCTCTGGCGGAGGGCCTGAGCCCGTAAATTGGATATTAGGGGGCGATATAAAGGAGCCTGTGTGTGCTCCCGTCCCGGGGAATTATTGCCTCCAATATCCCTGCGTATGCGTCTAGGGCTTCCGAAGCCAGGCCAGATAGATCCTCATCTCATAAGGGGGCCAAGACTATATCCATCGCTCCTTAACTTTTATGAAGCTCCCAAGCTCTACAATGGGATTTGCCAGGGTGTCTTTTCCCCTTATCCAAGCAAGGGGGATGTGACAATGCAGATATAGCTGCATTCTTTGGGCTCCAAAGCTCCGACCTCTTATTTGAATACAAGCATTCCAAATTGTAAAGTGGCATTCTCCTTTTTTCTCTGTGAAGCCAAGATTTTCTCCCTGGTTTTAGAAACGCTTTTTTACCTCACTTTTCGCTCCTGTCTTTATGACTCTTACTCTGTCCTCTGCGTATATGTAGCATCTTTCTCTTTTTCTCGTATCTTTTTCTGCTCTTTGCCATCACTCTCTTCCCTTACGTGAACAGCTCACGACTGCCTTTTCTCCCTCTCCTTCTGTCTTTCTTAAGTCTTGCTTTCTCTTACGAAGAGCTTCAGTGACTGCCCCCTCCTCTCTCGCCATGCCCCCGTGCCCCCACCCCCACCCCTTCTTCCCTTGGGTAATCCTAAGAAGGGGCAACACCATCAGAGGGTGTGAAATTAAATACATTACAGCATTGCGGATTAAAGTGTTTCATAGGCAGTTGCTCATCCACATCAAACTTTAGCTTTTTAAAGCCTAACATTTGATCTAGGTTAGAAACCGAGGCCAGAGGAAGGGATTGGGACACTTGTAGACCCCAGAGAGGAGAGCCATACTTACCACAGGAGAGGATGGTGTTTAGAGGCAGACAGCGGGAAAGTAGAAGGTGATTTAAGTCTGATCCTGTTGCCGACACGGGGAAAAAAGAAAGAAAGAAAAAAAAAACACTTCCAAGTTGCAGTGAAAAGAAAAGTTGGACTAAAAATTTACTGCAGTTACTGGAAATGTCAGCAAGCAGGAAAATAAAGAAGTCATGTGTTCTGTTTCACAAGGCATATATATATGAGGATAGCGTAATCTGGGAATTAAAAGCGCCTGCACACAGGGCTGTGCTCAACCAATGCAAATGCAGGTAATCATACCTCTTTCAGAAGTAATAAATGTTAATGTGCCATTTCCCAGTTAATGAGAATTACTCACATCATCCATCACATCATCACAAGCTGGGCCACACATCTCACGCTGGACCAGCGCACCAGGCTGGACAGAAACAAAGTGTGACTTTATGGACTTTTGCAGTTCGTACTCTCGGCTTGCTAAAAACAGCCTTCTGAAATTTAAGTGCTTAGGAAGCACAGACTGTTAAAGATGTCCAAGATCATACAGACTTTAATTCAAAACCAACAATGCAGCGGTTTGCTCGCCTACTTTTATCCCAGCTCACAATATTTAAGCCATAAACTGTCATATTATGAAAGAGTAGATTTTAACAAATGGTAAATCATCTAACACAATGTATATAACTACTCATATATAGTATAGACTATATCATATCAAATACTACATAGTATCAAATACTTTGAATTTTTAATGAAACAGAATAAAAAGGAACGTGTTCAGTTCCACCTTTCGCTTTGCTCTCTGTTATAATACTGCAGATAAAATACCTTCGATACTTGGGGATCATTTGATGGATAGAAAGACACGAGCATCTAATTGTGGAGCAGGAATTTTTAAAAAATATTTTCTAGGCAAACTAAAAATTTACATTAACTGATAATATCTTGGACTCAACGTTTGAATTGTAATTTTTTTATATTTAAACAGTACAACTGCCAAGTCAAGCCAATTAACCCCTCTAAAATGTAAAGATGCAGCGGAGTTTCTCTTACACTTAGTTTTACACAAAGGATTTGGCTGTACAGAGCGCAGCTTCTTCTGCTGTCTTGCGTGTGTACCTGACCAGATGGATGTCTTTTAAGCTTTTCCTGGTGATGAGGTCAGACATAAAGGGAAGTCAGTCCAGCTGGGATCGGTCCTGATTTCTCGCTCTGTCCTTATTTCTCTCCTATTCTAATGAGTCTCCGGGGATGTCAGCTCTCACTTAATCCAGTCATCTATTTTGACTTCCTTTGTAACCTCAGAACTCAAGTAAAGGTCGTGTTTTGTTGGGTTTGTTTAATGACACCTATTGATTCCACTCTAATGTAGGAAAACTGAGTTTGGGTTACACTGCATCGATAAATCTGCAGATCATCAAAGACATTCAAATATTTTGTCATTATACAAGAATCTGAGGGAGACATCAAAAAAAATAAAAAGTGGTGAAGTGTTAGGATAAATTTATTCCAGTTAGTCTATTTGAATGAAAGGATTCAAGAAAGGCATGAGCACAGAAAGGAACAGCAGCTGCCTGTAAGACTAAACACAACATCTACTTAAAGATCTAACAGACACAGCAGAAACATCTGTTGGTGCCTAGACATAGCAACTAATTGAGAAAACCCGAGACCACGACAAGGTCGCAGAGTCTACACAAACAATAAGAGGTGGATTTTTTGGGGGGGGGGTATTTACTAAAGAGGTGCTGGCAGCAATGTTAGGAAGTGTCACAGTACAGTATGAAAGATTTCATTCTAGTAAAAAGTTTCAACTTAGGGCAACTTGTTAAAAGAAATCCCCAAAGTGAGACCAACTCTCGGTAGTGATGTTTGTTGACCGCAACCAAGTTTTCACACTTTCTATTTACACAAAATCTTAGAGTCAGGATTTGGAAACTGGATGATGAAGGTTAAATTATGATTTATTCACATTTCATGACTATATCTTTCTTGGTCTTTTAAATGGGATTGGTTCATTGGTAAAGCACAGGTGGTAAAACAGAGGGGCTCTGGTTAAACAACACAGGTCATTTGACAAAAAAGGCAAACCGGGGTAATAATAATCCAGCAATGGATAGCTGGTGTACTATAGTACTATGTTCCTGAATAGGGTCAGCAGAGGCTATATGTACTGGACAGATGACCAAAGTCAGCTAAAGTCACTTTGCTATTTAATTTTTAAAGAATGTGCTTGCACTTGTATACACTATGCATAATTACAAACATATATGCACAGTACACACACAGAGACCCCGTAGCCACAGTTATAAAAGTGCAAAAATATTCACCTTGCAAAGCAGGAGACAAAGGTGAAATAATTTTTCTTTAGATGCAAAGGTGGATCAATGAACTCTGCATTCAACAGGACAGCTGACCGTGAGCGCACAATATTCTCAACACCTTTCCATTTGTTTTGCAAATCTGCAGTAGGATAATGCTTTAGCTCCGCGAGCTGATGAGTTTAGTTTCAAAGAGACATGACGGGTACTTCCCAAAGACTGACCTGCTGACCTGACCTGATTTGTTCAGTGCCCTCTGTCATACTGGTTACCACAGTCGCTGCAGAAGCACTAAACTACTGTGAACTGAATAATTACATTATGCTTGCACTGTTTTTCATTGCCGAATTGTATGAGTTAGTGTAACTTATAGTTCAAGTTTATGATTAGATTTTAGCTGAAGGGGCACAGTGACCTCAATGACTGGGCCTGGACCCACGAGGCAATATAAAAGAATCTCATGTCTACCGTGATGTCATCCATTGGTTAGTGAAGTCCCATTATGAAGACTTAAGGTGAGCAGCTTGCTTTCAAAACAGACTCAATGAGGCCCCGGTGGATCTGACTGTGAACTACGGAAACCGCACACTCACTGGGTAATGACTTGTGACTGACAAGTTATTAGCCAGTCATTGTTCTCTGGATAATCCGTCTTCTTCCATCAATCCATTTTCTTAACTACTTATCCAATTCGGAGAAGCTCAAGCCTATCCAGCGATCACTGGGAAAAAGGCAGGACATTCTGCACTGGTCACCAGTTTATTGCAGGACACACAGAGACCAGCAACCACTGGAACCCCCCAATGTACCTAACGTGCATGTTTTTAGACTGTGGGAGGAAGCAAGAATACTCAGAGAGAACTCGCGCAAGCTCAAAGAGTACCTGCAAACTCCACACAGAGGCACCAGTCAACCAGCAGGTTCGAACACTCTTGCTGTGAGATGCCAGTGCCAATTACAGCAGCACCATATCAACATAAGCCTCCTTTCTGACTCTTATAATGACCATAATTTACAAAATTAACTTCATTTTTACAGCACCAACTATTCCCGGGCAGTCTTCCGCCCAAGCTCTGGCTAGGCCCAGCCTTGCTTAGTATTGAAGACTAAATGAGGCTGGATGGATGGATGGATGTTACTTAATATAATAGAAAACTAGCAGTTGTACCAATATTGTGATCAAATAAGTGTTAACAAAAAAGTTTCCTCAATATATCCAATCTTTTTTAAACGAGAGCAGTCACCCCCTGCTGGTCATTAAAAAAAAAGCCTTTAAGTTACTTCCATTCGAGCTTCAATTTTTGGACCCAAATGCTATGTCCATCCTGCAACTAGACTCATGGACATCACATGGACTCTGTACAAGCAGGACACACTGAGTGCTGAGCCAAAATAACAGCAAACAGGAAGCAGAAGTTGAACACCTTCGCCTTCAATTATGCAAATGAATGTGGTTTCAAGCATAAACTGGTGTTTTTTATGTAGCACTTTTACAAATAACAGAACTGAATTGCTCTATACACCCAAGCTACATCTTGCATTTTTAGTAAATATCCCAGGCTTTCTACCATATACCAATGATAGCAATGAATTTGACTGACAGATATAATTAACTCCAAATCCTCTATCGGCATTTGAGTCACAATGAGATTGTTGTTGATTGTGGTCCTGGGAAAAGGTAGTAAATATGAACAAAATGGAATCAATCCCATGAGATCTTCTTCTAACCTGAGCATGAATGACCAAAATGACATATCATAAGTTCACACTGAAGCTAACCTGCCAAATGTATTTACATTGTTACCTAGTAGATAAAAGCTGGCTAGGCCTTTGTGTACAGGCTGACTGAAATATTTAGGCTGATGCTTCTGTCATCCTACATCCACTGTACAAAAAAGCTTTCGCCAGCGACAAGTCAATCATCCTCAATGTTCCTTGGGTAAACAAGCAGAGATAAAAGAGCTGCCACGTGCTAACCAGCCAACATGCCAGGACACTCGCTGACAATAACACTGAGGGAAAAACAGATTAATAAAGAGAGAAGGGGAGTAAAATAAAGATAAACACAAACAGAAAGGAGAGCAGTTGGAGGCGGTTGGAGGGAAAAGGGGTTAAGAATGGTGCCTGGCTGTGTCTCTTTGGTGAAATAAGAGTGTATAATATGGGCCCTTCATAGGATTGATCCAGAACATCCCCCCTTCACTGGGCTTTTCTTCCTGCTCAAATTGAGGGATTACCCCAGGAGGAAGTGCTTTGATTACGCACAATAGGCATCTATCCTCTGTTGATTTGTGGGATTGAGGAGGCAAATCCCCGACAAAAAGCTGATACAGAGAGCAAGGGCCACTGGATGATGCCTAGCTGAGGGGGGTGGGGGGGTAGGATAGTTCTGTAGAGAAACAGCCAGGGATGGCCTCTTTCTCCCCCAAAACTTGGCAAATAGTTAAAAAGGACAAATCAAGGTTGGGGTCAAAGGTCATGGGTGAGACGGTGGGGAAGGGGTGTCTTATGAGGTTGGTGAGAAATGTAGAGTGGTAAGAGACGCAGGTTTTTTATTCTTTAACACAATTATCCAACTCTGCAGGTTCTTGAGATGGTCTTCTTTAACCATATATAGTTACGTTTCAGTTATTTTTGATAGAAAAGAAAAACGAGAAATTTAAGAAATAAATAAACATCAGCATGTTAGAAAGATATACCGGCCTAGAAAATGTTTGCCTGTCTTTTATTGTCTGCTTTTAACTTGTGTTTCAGTTACTTCAGTTATTTTTACAATGGTCAAACTATATAGAACAACCTTGAAAACTTGTTGACAAAAACTTCCAGATTTAACTTCTGTTTTATTTCTTTAACTTTCTTATTGCAAAAAAAGCTCAGTCCACTCAACTTTCCTGTGACTAACACTTTTACAAACTTAAATTGGTGTGTGCACAGTAGGCATAATCAAACACTACTGTCCTGTTGTTTTTACCCAAAAGTGGCGGTGAGATAAATAAGAGGATAAGAGAACTCTTTGGCAAAACACTTACCTAAAGTCCTCATTGAATGTCTGTAATCTGCGCTTTTTCACCCGTCTCTCTCTGGCTACTGTTGCAAGAGTCCCTGGGCCTGAGCTCTGTTATCCCAAATGAATCCCAAGCTTCTCTAAACATTGCTGTTATCCAGTTTCCGTGGGGACCTGGAGCTACAAGGCACAGACAAACAAGGGCTGGGTGGGAGTGTTGGATGGGGGATTTTTGTCGGATTTACACATATACGATTTCAGGGTTTTAAACTCCCCAAGGTCAGAGTCCAAGCAAAAAGGGCCATCAGTGTCAGCTTGAACAGCCGGTGCGATGCCCAAAGGTGTAGTAGAGGCAGCACGGAGTACTTAATGAAGAAGCACTGAGTACTGAGAAAGTGGGCGTGTTATACCTGTTAGAGGCTACAAGTGCAGCTCCAGCTACGGTGAGCTGAAAGGGGCAAAACTTCAAAGGAGGGAGGGGGGGGCAGGGGAGTTCTCATTTAAATTCTTCAGTCCAGTCCCTGGGATTTGGTTTAATGAGCTGAGAAGCAGGAGTAGACAGCTGACTCCTGACTATGTGTGTGTGCGCGCCTGTGTGTCTGTGTGTTTTTGCGTGCTCATGTGTTAGGAGTTTTCCCACCACTAAGCCCCTATGTGCACGTATGCAAGTTCTGTTTGCCAGACTACTGTGGCAATGCTCTGACACACAAACACACACTTTCTCTTTTCTCTGAAGCCTCTCCAGCACTGGAGACTCTGTGCACACACACACACTCATGCTCAAACTGTAAAGGTCCAGAGGTTTGCCAAACTGAAGCAAACTGGGTTTCTACTTAGAAGCAATATCCCCTCCTCGCTCTGTCACTGTTGCCACTGAAACTGGTCAAAGCTGGCTGTTTTAGAGGCTCTAGGACTGCTGGCAGTGAGTTTTGGCAGCCTTGTAACACTGTATTTTTTTTTTACTCCTACTCATTCCTGCTTCCGTGCATGTCTACATTTTTATTCACTAAAACTAGCGGCACCTAAAATACACAAAAAACAGACTTGGAAAAATAAGTAAGACACAGGAGCAAAGCCCATACAGGGTTCTCATATGACATCATCCACGCATTGTTCGAGACCCGTCCACAATATTGGATGTGATACAACCACTGGTGGCAAGGGAAAAATGTATATTTCCTGACTGGCTGACAAGTGGTTCCTGGAGGTTGCTGGCAGTCTCTAAGTGAAATTGGTTGCAAAGAGGGTGCTGCACCAACATCCTCCTTACGATTGCCTAGGTCGCTAGAGCTAATTGCTGTAATCTCTTGTAGTTTGCATGGAAGACAGGAGACAGAGAACATTATTCTTTAGAGTAAAAGTTGTGTGCCTCAGTGCTGCAGCAACCACATTTCAAAAGGTTCCACTTTTACTTTAAAGGCAAAATTGTTCATTTCTCATTTGTGATGCACTTGTTGCTCCTAGTTGCCAACCATGCTAATCTGTTAGTGACCAAAGCAATCGAAAAAAAGTTTTCACTAACTGGTCGGGAATCCGTATTTTTTCCCTTGTGGCTTCCAGTGAGGACTGATAGGCCTCTAGTGGGACAAACAACCATTCACCAACTGGTCAGATGTAAGTTTCACATTAAAGTAGCAAATACAAACTAAGAAATTTCTACGCTAAAAAAAAAGTCCAGTCATATTAGCAGATATTTGACTCAAACCTGTAAAATGTTCAGGTTTGTAAGAGAGTGTGATAAAGAGACCCAGCTCTGGCAGACAGAGCCGAATTTGACACTAGTGTTAATCTCTAACCCTGCAAGGAAGGCAGGCATACAGAGGGATCCCATTACATCTTTCATTTAGCCCCAGCGGGGCCCATCTTGAACAGAGGGATTATTAGGCCCTCTTGCAGTCACTTAGCTATAAGCTGCCCCCAACCAAAACCCACAATCAACCTCTGACATCATCAAGCAGACACAAGGCAGAGGAATTTTTGTGCGAGTCTATGTGTCAACAAGAAAGCAACATCACACATGTTTACAAGAGGCAAGCTATTTCGTGTCAATTTTTTTTGCCTTGGTGTAGCAAATAGACTGCGGATCATTATTCGTTAATGAACGGCGAAATTAAACTTATCGTGAGCAGATGTGATGGCTGGAACTGGGATGGTGGCACGCTGCCCAGAGATGGGTGGAGGTGTGGCAGTGAAGTGTAAAAGAGAAAAGAAACAGAGCAAATAAAACAAGTGAATGAGCTCAACAAGAACGAGGATGTGGACTCATTTGAATGGAAGAGAGTGCAAAAGAGAGCGAGGGGACGGGAGAAGAAGAAAGAAAAGAGAGTTAGCTGTTGGCAGTTAACAGCTGCTCGGGCCTCAATGCCCAAAGTTTCAGACTGAACTTGAGGCTTGTACTGTATGACAGCGTGTTAGAGTGCCACCATATGCACCGTCGCCCGTGTTCTGTCGTGTGCAAGCTAGATCATGAAGATAAAGCGACAGCTCTATTGAGCAGCTCTGTTGTGCACCTGTCTAGCAGTACTTTTTTTTTTTTCTGGCATCATTCTCCTGGATTCCTCTGTGATTACTGAGCAACATGCATCTCTGCAGTGACATCAGCCTGCAATTTACATCTAAATTAGAATCAGATGAATAAGAAATGGCTCTTTTCTTGTCTTCTGGCTGTCCCTCCCTCATGTGCTTCCTCTCTTCTCTCTTCATTCTCTTTCTCTTTTATTTTTCTGGGCGAATTGAGGGCAGGTTAACACAAATGTGACATGACTTCCAGTGAAAGCGAGCTGGATGTCTCTATCGAAAGTGTTCTCTAAAGTGGCCAAGAGCCTGGGTTTGGACGAGCTTCTGGGAAAAAAACAGACTTATCTGATTCTAATCAGAGTTCCTATGGGCCCAGTAAACTCGAGTACAATAACTACACTGATTAAACACTTGAAAACTGAAAAATAAACGGACACAAACTGAGTCATACTCAAAAGAAAATAATCACTGGAGCTAAAGTTCAGGCTGTCCTTGAGGTTTCGTGTTCTTTTTTAAGGTGGTTTATTTTTTGACCACATTTCTGCAAGTCATGCTCAGCTGAAACGATCCTAACCCCCTCTTCTGGCAAAATATTCACAAGGGGTTTAAAATAAGTTTACCATTTAACCTTTGTCAAGCATTGCTGGCTGAATCAAAAAATACTGGTATTTACTGTATATTTCCAGCCCTTTGTGTAACAGTAAATGTAATGTTATTGTTCTGCTGTTGTTTTTACAGAGGAACATGAGTCCAGTGGGAGGAAAAACCATGCTTGATCTATCAAAAGATTTTTTTTTTTTAAAGTAAAATCTCACTACTTATGAAAATCAGCTTGTGGACTTTCAGTGGTGCGAGCACACAACCACAGCCCACTTTTTACTTGCTGCTATTTAGTGTTGCCATTTCCCCCTTTTTTTCTTTCTTTTTTTTTTTTTTACCATTCACTAAAGGTTGAACGCAATCCATTCAATCTAATTTAAGATGTTGTCTGGACAACATCTGAAGGATATATTGGGCTTTTTAGCTAATAAATGTTGCCATGTGTTCACAAAATAGTTACTAAATATTTCCATGTGCTGTTTGATTCATTCAATTTTTTTTTCCACCAAAATCATAAAGTTGTTAAAAGCAAAAAAGTAAAGGCGTATACATTAAAAGTGAAATCAGTGAGCCTGAAGTCACAACTCAAATTTTATTCAACATATTTAACATATTATCTGTAACGAGAAATGTTCAATTTGCCGATAATATGGCGAACCACTGAATTTTTACACTGCAGCATTGCTTGCATTACTTAAATATAATTATTTATGCATTATGTGAGTGACACCTAACACTAAAACAGGACCTGCACTAGCTGTTATGTTATTCAGCCGACTGTCACACCATTAACCTCAATTTTAAGTTTAAAACACAATTTTAAATAGCAAGTTTCCTCATGTTGCAACAAAACACTTGGAAGTAGTCAAAAGTTATGTTTCCATGATGAAACCAGTTTCTCTCTCTCTCTTTCTCTGTCTTTTTTATTTATTTATTTTTCGTTTTATAATCCAGTTGTTCTATAATCACATCTGGATCAAAAAGAGATGAAATAATATGGACCCCTTTAACTCAGCCCACCCTTAGTGAGTAGAATGGGTGTTGTAAAACAACAGCAGACTAAAGGTTTAAACCTCACTACATCAAGTGGCTGCCACAGTTCCTCTTTGGATGCAGCTCCCTCATCTTTGCTCAGACTCCACATCAACATGTTTGCTCTCCTGGCACTAGCAGAGTCTGTGGGGACGCACACTGTGAGCATATATGGCTGGTGGGCTAAGAGATCACAGAGATAAACATATGTTCATTGGCAGTCTGGAACCCTGGAGGAAGGAGACTGGCAACCTTTTAACCCCTGCACACTTTTTCTCTCTAAACACGTACAAACACAATAAAACATAAGGATGTGCACACACAAAAAAAAGAACAACAACACACAACTGCAAAAGCAGGGAAAGACTACAGTGCACCAAATACTTGCTTGCTTATGCACAGGTGCACATGTAGAGTGGAAAAAAAGAGAGGGAGAGAGAGAGAGATCCCCGTCCAGCAAGCAATATTTTGTATTATTCATGAGGGAGAAAATATTCAAATAATCATGAGCTTCTGCTTCTGTGCCAAACACAGTTTCTGTGGTTCATACTGCACCATGCGAGAAAGAGAGCGAGAAACTCTAACAGGAGTCCATCCTGCACTGCCTTTCCCTCCAGCTCGTCCAGATAAAGTTTTCTTAAAAAATTAAGCTACAGTTGTGAAAAGGACATGTGTGTGATGGAAACTATTTAGAGTGGAATAATATTGGATAGAATGATTTGATTTGATGATCTATATCACAAAAATAAACCACGGGACATCACTTCAGTAAAAGCAGAGCGTGTCAAAGCACCAAGGTGTTACTCAACCTCCTTCGCCACGAAACCGACTTAAAAAAAATGGCTCAGCGGACCTCATCTTTGTTCCCACCGTGTTAGCTGTCCGTCACTTTGATTGGCAGACAAGTGTCAGGGTGAGGGAATGTCGCGGGAAGCTGGGAAGAGCGCAAAATCCATTGCAGCAATCTCAATATTTCATCTCGACCCCTGAAGAAGGGCTCCACGGTTTCATAGTTTAAATTCTAATCGTGTTAGGCCACAGGGCCATGTCATTTAGAAACCCAGCCTCCAGCTCGCCATCCTTTTACTTTCCTCCCTGGCCCAAACAAATTATTAGACGATTCCATTATTTCTCCATTATGCATATGTGTTTGCGTGTGGCTGGCTGTTACAGACTGGGAAGAAAGTGCATGGATAAATAGGCTTGGTTAAGCTCATCATGGGGCAATACGTCTGGTCCTGGACACAGCTGAGGTCCTCAGGGGTCTTCAAATTGGTCATCATTAGGGCCATAATGCCACTGTTTTGCTTCTACTAATGCCTCAATGCAGCTAATCTGTGCAAAAAGGATACTTCTATGTCTGCTTTTCTGTCTGTCATTGCTTTTAGTCTGATCAACTTGTGATATGTGAGAACATCACATAATTAACAAATTACCCTCTAACCTCTTCACTGCGTAAGAAATAAATAAACAAAAAGACAGATTACATTTGTCTTTTTGTTTTCTTTGTTTATCTTTTTCTGAACCAGGAAAAATAAATGAGACTCTTACGCTTTGTACCATGCAGTAAAAATGTCTTCTCAGTTGCTGCCAGGAATGAGCTTTCAAACCAAAATTATTAAGGTAACAACCACAAGGAGTACTCGAGGATAGGATAATATGAGCATGTTACAAATCCTAGTTTTGCTGACTTGCAGTAGTTTGAAGTGTTGTAGAAATGCAGTCCGGAACGATCCGTCACTGATGGGGTGTGACCCTGCGTGCAAAAGACATCTAACCGGGTCAAAAGCTGCAGAGGTGAGGTAAGGTACGGTGAGGTGAAGTGCAATTTTACATTACTAAACAAGCTGACACCTTAAAACTGACTGCGGAGCTCCACTCGTTACTTTTACGTGGTAAAATGTAGAAAAAATATATTAAAATGGCCAAAGTCATGCAGGATTCACACTGTTTTGTGCAGTTACTTGAGGACATATTAAATGAAATTATAGTGCAGCCCTTCTTGATAATAATTATTCTGCCTTAAACTTACTTCAGTCTTTATCTACCTATGATTCAACTGACACAAACTCTCAAAGGCAGTAGGGACAAACACTTACCAACACACAAAAACACACACACAGCAGTAAAGCCACCCTCCATGGACATCATCAGCATAGCATAAAACACGCTGTACATAAGGTTTTTCCATTCATTATAAATGAGAGCTGAGGGAGTTTTACAGATCATGAAAGATATAAAGAGAATTGTATTGCATGAGGCGATAATCCATATTTCTGCCTTGGACAGTGTGTTAGGGTTATTTTTGGCAATGTCAGCTGGCTGTTTTTAATGGGCTGCATATTTACGATGTCATGGTTTTATATTTTACAGCCTCAAACGGATTTCCTGCAGTCTCTCGGCAATAATCATGGTCAGTTCATAACTCACCAGGGATTATTGATGCACTTTCACATCAGCATAACAGATCCCATTTGGTGCAGCAGATGCTATTAGCCAGTGCACCTTACAGTAGCAGGGGTAAATGCGTTCTCAGTGTGGGTGGCAGCAGACCAAAACCACTAAAGCGGGAAGTCTTGATGTTACCATTTTACCACTGTCAGGAACAGAAATGAAAGATTTTGGGTTCTACGCGTTCAGTAAAAATTGTACTTACAATAAATTATCGCTACAGCAATGTATATGTGTAAAAATCTATATTTTTATAAATATGGATGAAATAATAATAATGACACTGAAAAAGTGATTCCTGAAACTAATCATTAAGATGACAAAATTACTAATGATAACTAAATTAGGTACCATGTCAGTTGTGTGGGCAAAAATCAGAATCACAATCAGAATCAGAATCTTTTGCTTTGCTTTAAAAATAATATTGCATATTTATACACCAACTCATGTTACCGGTGTTTAAAAACAAATATGATTTAAACTTCACAATTGGCCTTTGCTCCATTGTTACAGCAGCATTTGTGGTTGTAAGTTCATATTTCAAAGTTACGGTGTTTTCTATTTCATGGCTGTATAATCCGTCGTACAGGTAATATGTTGCGTAAAGATGCAGACATAGCATCCAGCTTCATTCATGTTTAATTCATATTTGATTTTGTTATTGACTAACCCATTCTCACACAAATTACAGGATAGGGATGCTACAATCCAAGTGTTTTTCAGTGCAACAAATGAACTTATTTGGCTTCGAAAATATTATGTTAAAATTGTTTTTAGGTTATTGCTTTTTTTATTTGTTTGTTTATTACTTAGATTAAGAAATCATTTCAGTTTTAGTTCCACAAAAAAAAAGCTTAGGTTACCAAACATAGAACTTATTTTAATGTGATAAATACAGTGGGGTGAACACATTTTACTTGCTCTAAGGGGGTCATTTGATTGTTGGGGTATTTTCTCCATTATTTACATTTTTACCTTACAATATATATTCTGGTCCCTCTGTATACTGTACCTATAGAGACATAGTTGTTTAAGATGTGTCTGACTGGCTGAAATTGGGCTAGTAAGGCTATCTGTTAGCATTAGGAGCATAGAACCCGAGACACCAACTCAAAGAGAGACAGAAAAGTCCTAAACTTTTTACTTTTGCAGAAAAATTTAATAACCTAAATATTTTTTTTAATTGAAGATATAAAAACAGAATAGTTAGATGTTAAAGTATGTTCTACTACTCCTGCTACATGTACCATCCTGCAGCTTTGATCACAGAAAAAAACTAATTGGAATAAATAGAAGCAAACCAAAAATGTTTAGACCTGTAGAAATAACAGTACCTGTATCACATGACCAAGGCAAGACTGAGATGCATTAAGTTTGAAGCACATTTGGTCCAAGCAACAACAGCACCACCATTCATGTCCCTCACTTTCCAGTCTGCTCTGTCCACACTCGTTACAATGTGAAGACTCCCGTCAGTAAATCAAGTCAGAGGGGATCATTTAGCCCTAATGGCTCCTCGACAACTGGACCCCCTGTCTATCCAACAACAGTGCACCCTGAGCACTGCAGCCCAATGTGGTAAAATGTCACCTCTGAAAATTAGCCATCAAGCGGGGGCAATTTTCCCCCTAGCTAAATTGCTAAATAAGTAGCGGGGCTGTAATAGGTAGCAATCTGGGGCTAATCTGATGAGATCATTTGGAAAAAGCTGGACTGGGGGTTGAGAGTATCAGAGGAGAGCTTTGTATGTGTATGTGTGTGCATCTGTGATAGCACATGCAGGCAAGTTGTCTATGGTACGCAACAATGTTGAGCAACCTTTTATATATTTACAGGTCAATAAATGCATACTGTGCACTGAGACACACTGGCCTAAGTAGACCTCTTAGTTCTCACAATGCATGCAGGATGAAATATATACATATAAATATATACATTTGTTCTTTGTGCGTATGAATGCAGGTGTGACCAAAACAAAGTGCAGTCTAAACTTTATGATGACTGAGGAATTGTGTGTACACAGCTGGGGGGTCATGTGTGACCATTCATGTAAAGTGGCATGTCATACTGTGTGTGTGTGTGTGTGTGTGTGCGTGTGTGTGTGTGTGGGTGCGTGTGTGTGTGTGTGTGTTTGTGTGTGGGAGGGGGCGGGAGGGCATGGTGACGTGGCAGAGGGTGAATATTATTGTCGGTGGCCACCAGATGCCAGCTGGCAGGGGCACAAAGAGAACAGACAGGGAGTGGGTTGAACAATTACTGTTATTCATAGCTGAGCCAACAGAGAAGGTCTGTGCCATTAAAAAGCACACAGCGCTGGGTTCATGGATTCAGTACAAATACAGAATATAGCCATATGCATTACGCTAAAAACACACATTCAAGCAATCCAAGAAAAAAAGGAACATCAAACTTATGTAAACAATCATTAC
>VUQR01003874.1:65316-81243 GCA_015108515.1 Hemichromis elongatus
ATTGCTATAGAAACACACACACACACACACACACACACACACACACACACACACACACACACACACACACACACACACACACACACACACACACACACACACACACAAAAAGAACCTCATAGCAAATTGGCGCTGTGTGCTTTTACAAAATTTCTGCATCATTATGATTGTCAGATAATGCTGAACTGAAAAACTTTGGCTCTAAACTCTTCCTTAAACGAAATTGGACCATGGTTTTTCCTTTGTTTCAATAGTTAAGTTGCTTGTCACCGTACAGCCTCATTTTCTCTTAACCCACTTTTGCAGGGAACTACAGTAATTGTTATTAAGTTCAATCAGAATGGGGTCAGTACTGGAAGCCACTCGGCCCTGTGTTTAGTAATTAACATTTTGCACAGAAGATCTCATTAGGGGAGACAAAGGTGGCTAATAGGCAGTTCAGCTAGTGAGAACATGGAGCTGAAGAAACAAAAACCCTCCAGTTTTAAAATGATGCAATCAGTCGTGGAACTCAATCGAAGGGCAGATATTTTTAGAAAGGGTTGTAATGCCATGTTTTTAAGTTCCTGAACGATAATACAAGGGGAAAGTTCACGCAAGAGAACTCAAAGTATGGAGCTGAAATTTTAAATCGGTGTTATTAATTAATAAGGCTTTTCAGACACTCCAGCCTATGTGTTAACCTGGGCTCATTTTAATTCTAGTAGCAACTAATGTTGGTCAGTCTATGACTTTGATCCAGACTGAACTGCTTTCTGAGACCCAAGTCCTCATATGTCATCATGTGAATATTAAATTTTGGATTTTCTGAACCTTATACTTCATTTGGCTCAATTCAATTTTTTACAGTTTGCTTAAAATTTGTTGACTTTATTGTGTTATACTGTATGTTATATAAAATAAACCTGTTATCTATGACTTCTTTATGATCCACGATGAAGCTTAGTTTTTATGTCCATCTAATCCCATTTAGCCAGGACAAATACAAATACAAACTTGGGTCTCAGAGGTTTACTTTTTAATTCAGATAGATCATCATGAAATTTTATACGTACATCACACAGCTCCAAGATGATAATTTTAACTGACTATTGTGTTGCCAATGGTGCAACCGGCGTTTTGACATGTAAGCTCTGATGAAAATTTCACACCAACTGTTAAATTGCACTTTTTTATTGTCTTAATGGTAAACATTGCATCCTTACCAAGTATCCTAAGCTCACTGATAAATTACTATTGTGCTGTAAGGTGGAGACTAGGTGAAAAAATAAATGAACACAATGCGTTATAGTTGGCTTCCAGAATTAACACTGTCCAGTCAAGTGTGTAAAAAAAAATCTAACATTTTCTGCTCTTTCTTTTAATATTTATATGTTTTTACAAAACAAAACTATTTTTTTAAGTTTTGACTGATTAGTAAATCATAAGTGTCTTGTAAGTATTAAAGGAGCCAGTCAGTTACACTTGAGTTAAGACTTAGCAAGATAAAAGCTTGAAATTTATACTAGTTTGAGACATGAAATATAATGAATAACTGCTTATGAAAGTCAACACACTCACAAAATGAATTTCTGGCCTAGTACTAGAACATAATTTTGAGTTCAAAGACCAGGAGAGAAAAACCTGGCATCTAATAGGTGGAGTTTTATTCTAACTTTCTGTAAACCTTTTGGCACATCTCAGAGTTATTTCTCGTGCCCACATGCATGGTGATATACTGTAGGTTTTCTTCTGGGAACACTGAGTGCTACAGTTACCTACAATGCCTCTCTTGGTTTGGGCTTGCATCTTCACAGAAGCCTTGCTGCAGCAATGTTTGAAAGCGACTGTACAAATACCAGTAGAAACTGCACGCATTCATCATCTGCTGCCTCGGTGCCTGTGCTGGATTCATAAATACTGGTCAGCTTGTTTTAAGTTCAGCTGACACTTCAACAAAGACAGCTTTTCGGCATGTATGGCAAATTTTGTAGCAGGAAGCTGACCATATGAGGGTCAGGAGGACGGTATCCGAAGCAAAAAGTTGGCTCACCTTCAAACAAAAACACATCCACATGTGGCATCCTATCAGAGGCCTGTATGTGTTGAGCACCATCGCTTTCTGAAGAGGGTTTCTTAATGGAGAAATTATGATAATAGCGAAAGGAAGGAAATTAAAGAAAGCCACCATTAAAGATTGAAGTTTGGAAGTTGTTTGAACACTGTAATGGACAATAATTCAGACACGGAGAAAAGCAAGTCAGATAACGACTTGGTGCGATCTAAACAGATGGAAAACCAAGCAAAACCTCATATGCTTCCAATATGGTGAAATACAATGTACTCACATGTTACCCCCTACCTAGTACAGGAAAATGACTGTCAGTCTCACTTTTCTTTAGCTGTATCTCTCTTTTCCCTCTATGAATAGAGAGAAAGGGATTGTGCATTTGGATGGCTGCCTCCATTGGAAAAGTGCCTTCTTTGATCTGCCAGACCTATGCTAGACCTCAGAGGCCTCATCTCCCTCGATAACAAGACAAAGAGGGTAAATGTGTTGATAGTGGCAGACGGTGCTGGAATTCTGGGCAAATGTGTCAAATTAGTTCTCACGTCTGGGTCTCATTCCTCTCCACCTTGCTGTGATCTACTGCTCACTTCTCTCCGCTGCTCTTTACACCCTAGTCATTCTATCCCTCGCTCCTCCCACATCCACTTCTCCATTCCTCTTGTGACCCTGTCCCTTGTTTCTCTCCTCTACATCCACACACAGCAAGTTAGACAGGCGAGGCTAAATGGTATACAGGAGAAAGGTAGAGCTCCCAGAGTGGTGCCAGCTTCTCATTCACATATGGATCCCCATGAAAACTGGTTTCAGACTGCAGTCAAACTAAACAGGAACATCTATCTTTATGTGCGCTTGATTTTTCATAATTGTAGCCATGTTCAGATCTCATCGATTAAACTGGAAAGAGAATAATAGCATTGCATTAGCATTACAAAAACAACTCTTTTATAAGCTATACTGAAAATCTTATAAAATATTAAACTATAGAATATCAGAAGTCCCAAGTCTTTAACCCATCAGGACATTTAAATACCGTTTAAAAATTCAACGTTATTATTGTGTCACTGATTTACTTTATGCCTGTATTATACTGTATTTAATCATTTTTGTTGTTTATTTAGAAAATTGGCAAACAAGAGCAGCATGCATTAAACAAAGCAATGAAATTTGGATGCATTCTTGCTTCCAGTGGTCCTATGTTATCATTTCAGTAACATGCAAGACTGTAACATGAAGGTGCCACAGCAGTAAATGTATTCATCACGCCCAGTTTTTGTTTTTCACTTATTCTCAGCCCCAAATCAGTGTAATATTTAGTCCAGTGAAACACTTGGTTTCAAGGGGCCCTGCGGACTTTTTTGTCCACTGGGAGTGTAACGGAGCAATATTTCAATGAGCCCTTGTTTGATTTGTTCTTAGGCACATACAATCACATAGGTGACATAATACCGATTTATGCTAAATGTACTTCTCCACTGATCTACAGCCATGACTAACATCCACCAACCACCAAAACTGCAACAACAAAGGTAGAGAACAAAAACAATGCAGGACTTTGCACTAAAAATGTTTTATGTTTATTTGCTGTAAGGAACTACACCGAACACTCGCTGAAACTTTAAAATTACCACTACTGAAAGGTTAGTAAAAAATTGTGTTATCCAGTTAGCTAGAGAGCAACAACATACCCTGTCTCATGCAACAAATCAGTATTGTGTTTATATCCACATATAACAAAAATCATAGTTTTCAAAAGCTAAAAAAAAAGTGAAGGTATGCAGACGCATGGTGTTGTGCGTCACGAGTTTCTGAGTTTGCTTTAGATGTATTCTTCTCCAACTCAGCCCAGTTATAAAGCATAGCCTTACAGCCTCTATATGATACAGTATAAAACCTCTAAGTAATGTGCTCTGTGCTTCCAGCAAAACCCCTGAGCAAGGTTATAGTGCTCGCATGTACTGTATGCTTTATTTATGCATGAGCCACCCTTCTCCTATCCGGGGGAATTCTGATTCTTTTCCCGCAATAAAAGTTGCATGGCCTTACCCACTCCAAAGGGAGTAAATGATTTAACACTAAGGCTTATGGTATGGTAAGCAAGCAACTAATGTTAATTCAGCCTTTTTCTGATAAGATATCAAATGGGGGCCGCTGCTCATTTACCTCTTTCTCTCCTTAAAACATGTGGAAAGGCTACACTGGGGGTTGAGACGGCAGGAACCTCACTTTGTCACGCCATCAGTCATCACATGCGATGGCTATTTAGGTATACAGTAAAGTTGTGGTGTCAACTGGTACAGGATAGGGAGGAAAGAACTTTACTTGGAAGCACATCGAAGAAACAGAACAAATTTGTGATCAACTTTTTTTATTAAGTCACAAAAAGGTAGGGTTGTAAAGGCGTCTTCATTTAATGCTGTGTTTTGTCGTGTTTTTTTTGCATCCTTAAAGCTATACATGCTATTTATGCACTCATGTGCATCCATTTACCACTCTGAGCTTGTGCTAATGTGTTTATGAGCCAACCCATCCTCCCCTGCCCTGATCAGGGCTGAGGCAAAGCAGGCCACATGTGCTACTTAAGGCCCCCCTCACTCGCCGCATCAGAAAGCCTCAAAAATTCAAATCAACATTAAAACAGTTTTATGTGTAAGTAAGATTCAGTGAACTCCATTATTTTCCCCACTATTTGCTTGAATAATTCAAGATAGATAGCTGAATTATGGATAAAGTGTACAGTTTGAAGAAGGGGTTCATGCGCAGCCTGGGGCTATAGCCGAGCTTTAATGATGTCTGGAGATGGTGGACGGGTGGAGGGAGAAGTCGTTAGCTTCACAGTCATTTTCTCAAGGATTAAAAACACACTCTTAAAGCAGCAGGGTGGACCGGTAAACTAAAAGGGTCTAAGAGGAGTGAAAACGTAAAATTCTGCCAGATTTGGAGAATTTCCTGACTCATATTCTCATAAAAAGGAAGAGAAAAATAAAAGCATTTATTTTATTCTGGAGAGTGGTCCTTGATTTAGGTCATCATGTGACTATGTTTTAATACAAAGTAAAGTAAGAGCCAAAAGTAACACAGCTGATGGTTTTTGAAGTGTTTCATACAAAAGTATGACTTGAGATCTTTAAACATGAACACATTTTGTTTCATTTTATCTATTATTTTATTTAATCTTTTTATGCATGTTTTCTGTGGTTTGGGTCTCAGGTCCTAATAAGAAGCATTAGTTAAGTCCTAAGAATATGCTCATTAGTATAACATTATGTATTCATAATATTGATTAAAACACGAGGTAAACAGTGGACACTGGACATGTGTTGAAAAACAACACAAAATAAAAGAGTCTTTTTGCCTCCTATATGAACTAACCTCCTAAGAACATTAAGATTTTCAGTCATGCATTCGCCCTTTAAAGGCTTTTGCATCACCCAGCTTTGCATTATATGCAGTAAGCACCACTTTTCTTGAAATCAGTGCTACCCTGTTTTAAAGTCTGGAATCTTAAACTGGCACAGCGAGGATTTATACTACTAGCCAGTAGCAATGACATCCAAAAACACACACTTCCCCGCTCGCACACATAAACACCCCTCAACAGCCAGCATGGAGTCTTCCTGTTCCTACTCACTCCAGCAGAGAAGCCAAGCACAGACTACTCTCCTAATTACCCACCTTCCTCTAATTATCCAATCATAAAGCCATTAGCAGTCTCACACCATATTAACATGGTCCCGCCTACATGCCTGTTTGTGCAGTGCCAAGATGCAACTGGAAAGGATTTTTCAGTATATTACCTTACCAAGCGTGGTATCATGCAGGGTGAGACTGTGCTTTTCTTGGCTCCTGAGAAACTAAATAAAAGATCTGCAAATAGGATTTAACAGCAGCTGCATTTATTTAACGTCATAATCAAAGCTGTTCAGTCACATGCTTTTAAATGATTCCTGCACCTACATCACCGTACTTTTGAAGGCAGTGATTATAGTTCCTTCCAAATGCATAAACCTTCAACACCAAAAGTATTTTTTTTTTAATCTATGTATATAATGCTAGCTTATCAAATGACACAGCAACGTGTCTTATAGTCAAGCTCTCTTGCGTCTCTTCTTCTTCTGCTCTGATGCCTCTTTGCAACCCACCTCCACTCCAGTTTCTCATTAGCATGCCATTGATGCCCGCTTTCTTGTGTTTGACTGCTGCTCATCCCATAAGGACAGGAAGAAGTGGTCGCCCTGCCTCGACCTTTCTACATATGTTAGGAAGGGGCTCACAGATTCTAAAAAAACGAGCGATGCCACCAAATACAACTGGCTGGAGATGGTATAACAATCCTCTTTGGCTTAATTGGTCCTGACTAAAAGCTTTTAGATACCTATAAATCATGCTTTGTGCCAATGACAAATGAGTGCCACAAAAGTAGTGGTAGAGAAAACATAATGGGATTCGATTCAATTTTATTTATACAGTCAAATATAACAACAGTTGCCTCAAGGTGCTTTTTTTTTGTAAGGTAAAGATCCAATAATAATACAGAATAAACAGGGAAAACCCAACAGCCATTTAACCCCCTATGAGTAAGCATTCATTAAGTGTGTTGTGCAGACCATTTACATGTTTCTTTCCACCCAAGGCAAGCACATCGCAAGGACACGGTATTTCCGAAAAATTCACACTAAGCTTTAAGACCAAGTGACATGACACCAGTACTTTAATCCTGAATTGTATCTCATGGCCGTGAGAGAGCGATTCCTGACAGAAAGACTGTAACTGTCTGTGAAAATGATACTTTTCACTTTATGTTTGACCTAACTAAATGCTTTCTTTTCCCAATAATTATTGGGAAGCTGTGATGGAGTGGCTAAGGTACGAGACTCAAAATCCGATGGACTTTCCCCGCACAGGTTCAAATCTTGCTCACAGAGTCTCTGTGAGTGTGTGGTATCCACAGGCCCTCATCAGGTCCACCACTTGCTTGAAATTTCTGATTTAGTAACATCAAGATACAGCCTGTAAAATAAAGCTAGCTAAGGATTAGCTTCACTAGCGCTTCAATGAAAAACTAAAAAAGATGTCTGCTTGTGTTCAGTCATCTGACAAAATAGTGGCTGCAACAATAATAACAGGGATCTATTTATATATATTTAGTCACAGTAAAGTTTTCAAACATCACATTTCTACGTGCATCATAACAGCAAATATACAAGAAAATTCAACCTGTTCAAAGGAAATTAAACTAAATGAATATCATTCTTACCTGCTATTACTCTGTTTCCTTTGTTTTTAGGAACACCTATTGATATTTCTAATAGCACATTTGGAAGAAACCAACTTACGTCACGCTAAGAAAATATGAAGATGCAGACTTTAATTCACATTGGATTTCAAGCCCAAACCACTAGCCACTCGTCATCACAGCATCCCGAGAAGCCAGCAAACGTTTTCTGTACACTCCTCTTTCAAACACAGGCGCCTACGTTTCCTTAAATGTAACTCGATTGTAAAAAGTTAATTCGACTCTATGTGGCTTGAAAAAGGCTCAAGAAGAGATTTAAATAATAACAATGATAAACCATTTAGTACCAGTAGTTTGGGACCGCTCAGGAAATATGATACAAAAACAAACTAAGCAAAAGTCGAATGCCGGTAAATCTATTATTGATATTTGTTCAGTCCCAGAGGCATGTTGTGCAACAGAGTATCCAGATTGTTCCCTCCTTTATTCATACCCATCAGAGGGAGGGCAGGTTATTGGAGGGAATGGGGCGGATCAAGACGACAGTGAGCACAGATGTTGGCGCAGCTGCAGTGCCGAGGAGATGCTCGGGTTAACGGCTAGTGCTAGACGTGCACAGACTGTGTGAGAGGAATACCGGGGTGCTAACCGTAGCACTAGCTCATACACCTGACTGATTTGGAGGTCGAAATGGAGGTCAAATCTGCCAGAGTGAAGCAATATATACAGAACAATGGTATAGCAATATACATATATACTCATGCAGTACCGCTCAATGTTGAACTACATGTGGCTTAATTTCTTATTATATAAGAAATATTATATAAGTCCTCATCGTTTGTCTTATTGCCAAATGTCCCGATGCATCAGACACTTTTTGCAGTACCATAAACCTATCCAGCAATAATTTACAAATGAAAATCCCCAAAGCAAACAATTTAAAAGTATAATCTTGTCTATAAACAGCTACATTTATTTATCTAATGCCTTTATACCCCTTTGTTTTACTTTGGCATCAGTGAGTGTTGCTGTATGCCAGCAGAGCAGCACATTACAGGATTTCAGATTTTTTCAAACCCTCTCTTATTGCCATTTGGAGCTGCAAACATGCAAAGTTGTCCAGGGTGCCCATAAAAACTGAATTATCTCCTCCATTATGTACTCACAATACATTTTAAAGCTACAATCATTTTTTTTTCCTATGCAGATTAAAACTTTAATTTTCTAGTACAACACATATTTCTTCTCCGTCTCCCAGAAATCCCACTAGGTTTTCTATATCCCACAAAGTCCAGAAATGTCTACTGATGGTCGCAGGCGATAGGTCTTGCAGTGCAACATTTTAATAGACTCCAGCAGAAGCTTTGGCAGAAAGTCGAGCCAAGGCCGGGAATGAAACTGAGCCTGTCAACACTGGCAGAGACACAAACAACCCACAGAAGAAAAAAAAAACTATCACCACACAAAATGTTCAGACAAATCCATTCATTCTGCCTCCCTACAACAGAAACGCCACAATGACATTGTTTTATGTGGAGACTCTCGCAGTCTGTTTTCTGCGTTTGCCTGTGAAAACATCCTCATTATCTGACCATGCGAGCAAGGTGACGGCGAATAATGGTGCTTTGTCAAAGCAGATCTATGCCAAGGTATGGACTGACAAAGGAGGATCTCAGTGTCTCGTCTTTATAAAGCCACACAGCTGTTCCCCCCCCTCCCCCCGCCCCCTCTGTGCACAATCAAACCTCTGCCATTCAGTGCCACAAACCAATAAATGCTGCCTTTGTTTTAGCTTGACACCATTGTTTTGTCTTTATAAATATTTTTCTTCTTTGGCACAGATGCTTTTTTGTTTAGTTTCCAAGCAAACTGCACAGTTTCTTTTCTTTCTTTGGAACAATGACGCTCACTTATTTGGTTTTGTTTTGTTTTTTTTCCCTTTCCATACTCTGTGCAGATAGCTTTATGCAAACATATCCCCTTAAAATAAAGCAAGAACAGTGTTTGCACACTTAATACTTAAAACTGCAACATAAACCACACTTTGGATTTCCAGGAACATTTTTCTGCATCTTCATCACTAAAATAATCTCATTAAAGTATCAAAGCTCGAACACACTTTAGGTGTAAAAGCGAGTTCTCTGTGGAGCAGCTACAGGCATTTTCCCCAGTTTGCAAGTATCTTCTTTTGTGTGTGGCTCTGAGAGAGAAGTGCTAATTAACACAAAACAGAAATAAAGCAGGAAGTTTGCAGCTTTTCAAACAGATGTTGGCAGTGTCTCTGTTGACACTGTGCATACACTGCTTGTAGCAGCCTAATAAATGGAAAATCAAAAGACATTGGCTCTTTTATCCTTTATTCTTTAATCTGTAAGTGTAAAGCTAAGGTTAGGCTCATTAAGAAATGCAAAGGACTCCAGACACTTGAAAATCGCTCTTACCGTTATTTTTAGATAGGCACAAACTCAGAGAGAGAGAGCACAAAAAGCTACACAAAGATAAAGATGCAGACAATATAAAAATAGAATAAATCAAAAACATTTCCATTGAGAGAAAAAAAAAACATTAAAGTAACAGCTTAAATTTCCTCAAAGGATTAAGCAGCTGTGCAGCACCCCCTGTTGACACATTACTTCCCCACAAAGTTTTTATTTATTTTTTTTCCCTAGTTAATTGAATCAAAAGCATAGTGAAGGGTCAGTGTGAAAAGACTTTTGCACTTGCTTTACTGCAATGTCCTCACTGTACAATAAAACAGTTACTTTGTTTCACATGTGATAAATAATTCAAAAAGAAGAAAGACTAGATTAAACTAGATTAGAATAAAGATTTCAAAACAAACAACATTAAGACAACTGAACAGGCAAAATGAATAGAAAATACAGATGGAGAGTATTCAAATACAATGTGTTACTAAAAACTTACATAGGAAACCAAGTTTTGGATTATTACTTTAAATGACCTCATCTGTGCGACTGGCACTCCTCATCCTGCCCATCCTGAACCTCCTCCTCTTCCTCTCTCTCTCTCTCTCTCTCTCCTCTCTTTGGAGTGGCATCGTCCCCCGTCATCTTCAGGTCATAATGTAACATGACACCGGTGGTTGCAACAAGGCCGGCCGGCCAACCCGACCGTTTAAGACCAATGAATATCATTTGCTCCCGGTAGGTTCCCTGGCGCTTTCAGATGCTACCACCGCCAGACTGAATCAGCGTTCGCGCCTGTCATGTCACTGACATGACAGAACACACACACACACACAGATGCACAACAGTCCAAAAATACCCTCACACACATAAAAACTGTGCACACACATCCCATCCTGCAACGTGCACAAACACTTTCAAAAAGAGGCTCAGCTCAGACGACAGGCACACATGCATCCTCACACACTACTGCACACACACAGGATATTGTCAGCCTCTGGAGACCACTTTGTTGTTTCTGATGCTTCTGTCATCCTTAATACACTTCACGCTGCTCTTACAAATCCAGAGATTTCTCACTTCGCACACTTCGTATTTCCTCTTTAAAAAACCAATAGCTTTCAAAGGTTATCACCATGCAAACCACATTAAGACCCTTTCCAGGTGAAAGCAGCCTTGGTTAGATCCCCTCCCTCATTAAGGGGATTAAGGACAGGGCTGCCCCTCTCCTGGCTTACAAACAGCCACAATAACCCCCTCGCCTCTTACCTCAGCTCTGATTTCCTGGCTTAAACCACTGTTTAAATTCCCTCCTGCCTCTGAAAATGTCCTCCCTGGGGATCCCCAGGGCTTTGATCAGCCGCCCCCGATGTATACACCCGTCCACCTCCACTCACACCTCTAACCCCACCCATCCTACTACTGTGGGGAATAAATGGGCTGAAGGGGGTCAGGGGCAACACTGCTGGAGATAAGAGAGAGGAGGAACACAAGAATAAAAAGGAAGGCAGGTCTTGTAAAGATCAACTGGGGTTGGGTAAAGGGGTGGATAAGTGGGGGTTAGGGCTAATGAACCCCACTAACACCTCTACACACACAAGCACAAAAAAAACCCTACATACACCCACATTTAAGAAGACTAATTGCCTGCCTGATCCGATGCAATGACAGCACCTGCAAAGAGGGGTCCAAGCTTGGCCAGGGATGTGCTAACAACCTTGTTAAGGAATACCTCATGTTAATGAGAGCTAATCATGTTGCATATTTAGATTCACGGTACTGGGGCAGTATGTGAACTTAAAAGATTGTTAATAATCCATAGACCAGGCAATACCTTTTCATCTTTAAAGCAGTGCCGCACAGGACGCCGGCTTCACAAGACAGGTCCCGGTATTAGTGTTACATGGGTGAACGTACTGTATATTACATGCATTCATACATAGCAATTATAATCAGGAGCTGACATGAGAAAAAATACCATATAAGGCTCATTTGCATTTGATTAAAAAATGTGGGAGCAGACCTGAATTCTTTGATTTCTTGAATAACCCCAGAAAAAAAACTCAATTTGAGTCACCAAAGTCCTGTTTCTCTAGAAACTGAAATGATTTATGTTTGGATTATCTCATTTTAAGACCCGAGTCCAAGGTCTTTACCTGTGCAGTATATTTAACTATGTCATGTGATTGAAACGAATCCCTCTTCCTTAAGTTAACCACAAAGGAGCTTTTTTTATGCAGTAAATCTGCTGTAAATATGCAGGAAATGTATTCCTGGACATCCAAGATATCAGAGCAGATCATAGATAGAGAAGCTTCCAGACTGCATCTCATCTTCAAGCTTCCTAACTAAATCTCATCAAATTAAAGTTTATTATGATAAAATGATGTAGCGATAAAAAGTGTGTGACACCAGCAAAGTTAATCCTCATCTCACTTCAAGCAGGAGAAGAAAAACTCCCGGAGGCCCTAAGCCGTGACCAAATACAAAGTTTTCAGAGGAAGTGATGAGGTAAATTTAGACAAAATTGGAAGATGGAAATGAAACAAAGAGCCAGTGTCATTTGGCAAAAGAGTCTTGCAGCCAAAACATTCCCTTTTCCCTCTTCGAAAATGGCAGGAGAGCCAATTTGGACTGAATTATGTTGTACATATAAGTCTGGAATATGCACATAAAGCTCTGAAATGTGGAGAGAGCTCAGGCACTTTCTACTCTTCATCCTAACCTTATCATACATTTATTCTCTACTGCAGCACAGTCTCATGAATAATGACACCATGCAGCAATCGCTACTAACTACTACTTCTAAGGTATGCTTATGTGAAAAATTATCCTCACGCCTGCGAATTGGCTGGGCTGCAAGAATGCTTTGATTTGACATACTTACACAGTGATCCTGAGCAGTCTTAAGAAATGCTGTCTTAACAGAACAACTCAATGGACAGCAGCACCAAGTTTTCAAGAGAAGAAAAAGAGGTATGAGTGGCTTTTTGGTCTGGACTGGAATTTACCATTTCTTCAAAACACAATAGAGAGAAAGTAGAGTGGTAATCTTTCTCTGTCAAGCATAGAGGTAGTTAAGGCAGACCATGAAGTCAACCTCAGCTGCTTTCCTTGCAGATCAACTGATGCCACATCAGCCAATAACTCGCCTGATAGCTCATCATCTACTTATGCAGTTTGCTAATCTTATCTTGGGGTCACAATTTAAGTTGCTTTAGCCTGCTTACAATATCCACAGCCTGCAAGCCACTTCAAAACCCATGTCCACCTCAGCTTCTTGTTTCATATTGGGTCTTATTTAGTCCATATACGCCTAGAGACCAGTCAGGAACCTTCTGGTTGTAAAGGGGAAAAAAATGTGTTTCCAGCCAATTGGAAATTGCTGATTGTTGCTAGGTAAAATCAGTAATAAACAGGTTTTTTGTGCAGCAACCTCCTTGCATATCTGATACTTTGGTTGACAGCAAATTTAATGTTTGCATTGAAGAAAATGAAAATAGAAACCATTAACCTTCAGAGTAGAAGTTGCCCTGCTGCACAAAAAAAAGAAAGAAAGAAAAACAAATTTCAAAAGGTGCAACCTTTATTTTGAAGGCAAGTGGTCCAACGTTTCTGTTTGCATTACACTTTTCATTGTTTCACTGTGGTTGACAAGGGTCATAACTTGTCTCGAGGCATATGACTGGGGCTTTAGCAACGAATGGCAGCAACTTCCAACAACCACTCACCAGCCGGTCGTGGGCATGGCCATGGACAGCTGAAGACCTGACAGCCAAGTAGCGATTTCCGGTATGCTTCTTTGGAGTCTGCCTTAATCCCTCTCCATGGTCTGCCTGGATGCGTAATGCATTCTAATGGAAAATCTCTGCAGACGGGTCTGTTTAGTTACAGAAAAACGCAATCATGTGGCTGTCTGCACAGAACCATATGCTCACTGTCCAATGACAACATTTACATTACTAGGACTCAAGCAGACCCGGGTGGACATGCGGATATGGAAACTATAAAACCTGCTTAAGCCTTAATATCATACTTGTTTGTACTGATGCCTGCTCTGTGCTGGGCTTTTGCTGCTGCTCATTCCACCTCAGGCTCTTACTTTACATGGCCATAAAACAGCAGTGTGGTGTGCTCTCCCCCCATTATGCTTTCTGTGTTTGTGCATGTAAGCATGGGGAGGTCCAAGAACTAAACCCTAACACCAAATATAAATTATTGCAGATCCAAATATCGATCTTGACTGAAATAGTTTATTTTCAAAACATTGAAGAATTCCATTAAAAGTAGTTCTGAAATGTGATGGGAAATTTACACCATGGTTAATAAACATATTTGGTCTTCAACTAGACTTAATCTAAGTCTGGGACACTGAACTTCAAAGTTTTGGTTTAAAAGGTTAGTTTGTCAGTGAACATGATACTCTGTGCTGTTAAATTTTAAATGCCGATGATATCATTAGCAGATCATACATAGATATTTGACTTGAACCCATTTCAACCCTATTCGGCCTCCCCTGGTAATTGGCAGCGGCACTTAGTGTGGCTGTATTAATGTTATGCCTTTGATGCTAAGTGCTTGTTAAGGTCCTTGAGGTCAATTCATTTTTGAATGCCAACCATCTGCATTCAAACACACAAATTATACCCACATATCATAACATCGAGATAGATGAGCCAATTTAGCATAGCTCATCCCTCCAGCTTTGCCGATGATGCCGCACTAAACAGCTCTAAACAAACTCTTTCAAAGCCCTGATGAATAACTTAAGGGATAAAAGCTACATCGATACCATTCTAACGCATTAACGTGCCAAATAAATAAATAAGTGGTGATGTGCAAGAGGAGGAGCAGGAGGGAGATGTTGCACATTCTTTTGTACATTGAATCTATCTTATCGGAGCATGTAAAAATAGCTTGACAGAGGCTAATTGTGCTTGGTGCTGAATAATGGATCATAGTGGAGAGGGCCTTCCTGGAATTGTGGCGGGCACGGCTGCTCCCTGCTGAACCTGCGGGTTCCTCTGCCTTCTTTTGCCTTCAGGTAAAAAATCTGCCACAACCCTCTCTCTTCCTTCCTAGCCCGCCCCACCCCACCTCATCTTCTCTTCCTCTTCACTCTCGTTCCTCTTCATCTTCAGCCTTCATTTTTCTTTTCTGTCTGCTGTATTTACATAAGTTTTTGAATAACAAACTGATGATAAAGTGGTTGATGGAAGCCAAAAACTTTCTTTAAAGAGGCGATTATGAGATGATGCATTTAAAAAAGAGAGGTATTTAAATACAAACTAAGGAAATAAAAACAACAAACTTCCATAATGATCAGAATGCAAAAAGTGAAAAAAAAAAATCTAATGACAGAAATTTTTAATAATGAGGTAAAAGCGCTGAGTAACACTATTTTGGAATTTTTGTTATCCTTGATTGGTCGAACAACTGTCGCCGCATTTATGTTGTGTATTTTTCTAACCAGAGAAAAACAGCGTTTTCACTTCAGGAAAATGTCAGTCATGACTAAACAACTGAAACAAGGCATAAACTATGTGTTTATGTACAAATATAACATATTTATGCTATCAAATTCACTCGTTTTAATATAGCATAAAGCCAGAGTCTTGTGTGTTTAAAACAACGGAACTACAATTAAATTCAAAAGTTGTAGTTTGATTAAATCCTGACAGGAAAAGAAGAAAAAAGAAAACGGGAAACTAATCCTCTTACTCTGCACCACGACAAGTGAGAACAGAGCTTTGTTGGTAAATACCCGTATCAAGTTTGTTGCCTCACGTCTAATATGGAATCCAAGTTGTCGTCCATGTGACTGGGAGAGTTGAAAGCGTGAGGTTGCATCTTTGCATAAACATCTTACCCACTATCGTCTCATCAGAGGAATGTGTGCAGCTGATGGAAGACTGCTTACACTTATTCCCCTCAACAACTAAAGGCTTGTTAAAAAGTGCTTTTCCCTATCTGTCGTTTGAAAAAAAAATATGTGAAACTAATGAATCACGTTCTTTAAAAAGCTAGAAAAACAAAAAAAAAATCCCTGTTTTGATGTTGAAGAAATAAAATAGTTGTTTTTACTTTGACTGACAGTCATTTTCTAGCACATGTAGCTCTCATATTCTGGCTTTTTTTAAAAACAAAAATTAAAAATATTTCCAAATAATGCAATATAAATGTATCAAAATTACAGAAATTACTGCAGCTTTCACCCC
>VUQR01003874.1:88336-107155 GCA_015108515.1 Hemichromis elongatus
GAGGATCTGAGAGGCGTAAAAAAAAAAAAAAAAAGTCTAATGATGTCATTGAGGTTATCCTGTGAAAAGAGACCATTATTACCAGAGAGCTTATGTTACAAACTGGCTACAGTTACAAAATCAGGATAGATTGTATTATAGGCGATTAAAAAAATCTGTTCATGAGTAGTGAGGACCTCTGATATTTTGACAAATGCTTTTTTGTCTTTTCTATCTTTTAGTGGACAGTTCACCCCTTATTTTCCCAGTTTTACAGATATCAACTGTAGAGATTTCTGCCTTCTCTTGTATTTAATTGAAGTAATGCCATTTTCATTAGAGAATCCACAAACTTTACTGTGAGCGGTTTGGGGTACGAACCATTTTCTTTCTACTGAATTGCATTTCAGAGGTATATCATGCTGTAGATGACAGCATAAAGCTTTCCATGACAAGAGGCTCGTGCTACTGACAACAAGTCTGTATATAAACATTAATGGTTACTCGCATAATCTCATATATTAGGCATCTACGTGCATTAGAGAATACAAAAAAGGAAATCATCCTACACAAAAGTTAGTGCCATACCCTGATTTCTAGAAAGAAATATTGCTGATGACTTTTCAAATGCATTATGCAAATTCGATACCAGAGATCTGTGCCATTTGGTTATAATTAATGTAAAGCATTAAGCAGATATTTCGTAAATATAATAATGCATCATAACAATCTTGATGGATAAACAAACCAGACTACTGACCAAATAAAATATGTAAATCTGATATAGGATGAGAAGTTCCTTTAATATAAATGAGACCTCAAAGAACAGGGTATTCCTCATTAGCAATGCAAAAATAACTTAAATATCTGTCACAAAGTTAAACAGGGAAGTTGCCTGGCTGGTTAAAGACATATGAGTCTGTAAGAGTGTTTTATGTGTATGCTCAAAAACAAAAGTTGGGTTCTAACTTAGTAAAGATGAGAAAACATATCTTGTGTTTCCTCAAAGAATGCGTGTGTGTGTATGTTCAGCTCTGCCTTTGTCAGAGAGGGGCATGGGTGGCAGGACTACCTCTAAAAGGGGATGAGAGGAACTTCCTCTGCTTGGAGCAGGCACAAAGCAGCAGGCGGCGGTGTGTGGGAGGGGCAGGATAGCGGGTAGACGGGGTGAGGGCCAGTGCCAGGGGCGAGGGGCTTTGTGTGTTTTGTTAGCGGTGGCGGCACCCCTCAGGTCCCGTGGACACACGCCTGGTTCATTCGACGACAGCTTTGTCTGCGCTTGGAGGGCAGCCATGAGCCGACTGTGCAGGTTGTCGTGACAACTGCGCAGTGCAACAAACAGACACATAGATGCAAAAAAGAATGAAGATGAAAATCGGTAGACAGTTTGCACAAAAAAAAAGAAAAAGATGTTCAATGTTTGTGCCATGTTTGGGATGGATCATGTGCTGCCATATGTCAGAGAAAAGAAAATGCTTAAAGCAGATAAAAATCACTTATTATGGAGGTTGTCGAAAATGCCTAATTGCTAAGCAGAGAAAAGTAAAAGCAAACTTGTGTGCATTGATGTTGGACTTTGGCAACACAGACTTGTCTCTTAATCTCATTCACCTGGAGCCGAAGTACAAAGGAATGTGTTTGCCGGTGCTCCTCTCCAACCTTTGTGCATCTTTCAACCCTAAACTATGCCAGGATCTCAGAGAAACAGAGCATTCGTTGACAGCAGGCGTTCCTCCAAAGACATGCTTCTCATGCCCTGTGGAGGCCTCCTGTACAGGAGACCCCACGCTCAACCCTCTCCAACCCTCACTCTCTCCTGCAATCAAAGACAGCTTCATTATCTGCTGACTAATTTTGTGCCTGCCCCAAAACGACTCCCAGGTAATCGTTGTACAGGTTCACCCTCCTCCTCTGCACCTCTCCACATCAGTCGCTCTGAGACTTTGAGGCCACAAGGCTGTGTTTCCCCCCAAACAAAGGATCCTCTCAGGATCCTGGGCCTGCATTACACTGCCCCCACCTGCTTGGAGAAGAGAGGGAGGGATCTGGAGGAGAAGGAGGAGGGGTGGAGGATCAAATCTTGAATCTCCTCACCAGGAGAGGAGCCAGCATTGGGACAGGCGGTGATATAACATTTGAATACCCCGACCGGGGACACACCGTCGTGCCTCTCCAATTAAATTATCCAGTCCACAATGGCGAGGCCTCAAGAATTGACACCTCCATTGAGAGTGTGTCAGCAGCTTTGTGGGGACCGACAATTTCCATCTCTGCAGAAATAGATTTGCTCCCAAGGGAAGCAACAATAGCGGAGCAATCCTTCTAATGCTCGTTTTTGGGTGGAAAATAGGGATGAGACCTGTGGATTTGGAAGGTTTACTTACAGGGGCCGAGGGAATTCTCGTTTGGAAGCGATAATATATCTGAAGTGTCTCTGACAAGTGCAATGTGTGATGAATGTGTTGTTTTTCACGTGTAAGCCAAAGTCCCCTTCAACAGCGTAACATGTTTTGATAAATTTAATCAAATGCACTCAAGCTCAGTGGTTTGAGCAACTCAGCACATTTCTTGTGTTCTATTTACTGCATTTCTTTACCAAGTAGATGTGCACTTACATCAGCACTTCTAGAGAACACATTCACACAAAGTGACGCACAAATGTGAGAGAACACAATTCCCTTTTACAAAAGTTAATGGTGAGTGATCACTTAAACATACTTGAACTTTAATAAGCACTTTACCGAGTTTTTTCTTCAGATACATTAAGAGTTTATTAACCAAAGAAAACAAAAATCAATTATTTCAGGTAGCGGGATTAACTCTGTTCCAAAGAAGTGATATCCATTGATGGCAAACATGTTTCTGGCGCATCCACCACATGTTCGCAGTGAAGAGACAGACAGAAATGACTGTGGAAAAAAAGGGCTTAGAGCCAAAAGCTGCTGTATTTACATTGGACAAATCTTATGTCACTCAGCCAGTAAGACACCCACATTGTGTAATAAAATGTTGGCATGAGGTGTTCACAAAATTAAAAACCGGTCTGATACACAGGACCTTAGTGGATACACATCCACAGGGGAGGGTGAAGGACTCCAAGAATTAGAAATATATGCGTGGCTGATTTCCATGGCTGAGTTTTGGGAAAGACGCAAAACCCAACTTTTATTGTCTTTCTTACCTGAAACAGTCCGGGTGCAACCTAGATCGCTTCTGAGGATCGGTTTACATGTGGTTAAAAGTCATCACTGTCTTTGGTCAATCAAACAATAACTGCAAAATTGATAAGGTCAAGAGACCGATTAGTGCCCATCTGGCAACAACAAGAGGAAAAATGTGTGCTCCCTGATTGGTTGAGAGTGGTTGCTGGTGTGTGCTGCAAGTCAGGAAAGTGAACTTATTTTTGAGCTGTAGTTAAACAGTATGATGCAAACCAGAAAAGGAGAACGTTCCCCTTAAGAGATTTATCTTAGCAGTAAACTCATTTCAAAAGGCATAGTGTGCAACTTTTACTATTGCTGAATGCTTTCTTTTTCCAGGTTGAAATCTAAATAGCAAGTGCTTTCTAACAAGTTGGTGATTTCCATGTACACTGCAGGTGACCACGGCAACCTACTACCAAACAAAGAAATCACAAGGAGATTTGTGGTGCAGTACTGTCTTTGTGACTGATGATGACTGATGGTGATGACAACCTCCAGCAACCACCGGCCAACTGGTTGAGGAATATGCATTTTTTCCCTAGCGATCACAGGTTGCCAGGGTTCGCCAATTCTCAGCCTAGGTGACTAAGGCCAGAAAAATGCTGCAAGGCACTCATGATTTTAAAAGAGATGCCAAACTGAAAATTGTCCTGCTAACCAAGAGGTTATATCAGAATATGTCTCTATTATTTGGAAAGTAGTCACAGGCAGTCTCTATCATTGTAGTATATGGCCCATATATAACAAGTATGCAGTACCTCTACAGCACTGTGATTTGATCTCAAGTGGGCCCGCGTAGTAAAACCACTGCTTGTGTGGTGACCCACTAGAGGGCTCCACTCACGCCCAAGCTTGGAGGAGGGGTTCTGCTGTGTTTGGACGCGATATGCTCAGTTCATGTTTGGAGGTGAATAAAGCTGGAATGGAAAACTAGAGCTGCTGTGTCGTGTGTTCGATGCCTCCATACTATCATTAAAATTCTAAAAGAAACATCAACATTTTTCATTTTATTATATCGTATATATATTTTGGACACAAAATCCTGAGATGCCTTAAGAAGCATTAGTGCAATTTCACAAATGTGTCCAACTTTTTTTTATATATGAAAGTCAGACAAATGTGTAAACACAGCACTTTGGCATAATCGCCTTTTGTCAGCATGTTATGTCAAGCAGTCAATAATGCCTATGTCAGAAAAATGCTATACAATTGACAAACAGACCTCTGGCTTAGTTCTTTCACTTGAGACTATTTTAATGACGAGATCTATTCATTCCATTCGACTTGCAGGACGATCCTTCTCGGTGCAAAATATGATAAAAAGTCAAAGTCTGTGCTCTCACTAACTTTCAAACTTTGCAAACCAATCAAGTGGATTCATTGTTGGGTCAGTTAAGACCATATAAGTGAAACACCTGGCAGCAAAGCCAAAATCCCAGAAAAATTCCCACAACTATATCAGTTATCACTTTAATACTGACCAATAGGCATCCACCAGTGGTAGTTTCAACCATAAAATGCGCCACTGCTTATATACCATGTTTAAAAATTCTCTTATTTTCTTCGGCTGCTTATTTCAGAGGTTGCCACAGCAGCTCATCTGTCTCCATCTCACTCCATCTCATCTCTAACATCCTCCTCTGTCACACAAACACTCTGCAAGTCCTTCTTCACTACACTTGGGTGGGTTTCAATAATTTTCCGATTAAAATCGATTTCAGCTTTAATAAAGCGATATCAAATCCTGAATTGATTTCTAAATATAAATGTATTATGCCAGAAATGCCAGAATCTCAGTGTGGTGGGGCATGGCCTAAGGTGCCGTACAGGGAAGGCGGAAGCACCTGAACGGCATCCACCGACTTAAGTATTGCACTGGATCTTCTGATAGTGGTTCTTGTTATGTTGAGCTGGCAGCGGGAGAGCTGCAGCACTGTGTGTGGATGTACTGCATCTGTGTTTGAAATAAAGTATGCTGCAAAGCATAAATATGTCACCTGGCATGCCGTGGTCATTCACGCTCACATTAAACCTCACAAAACAATTTGAACAACCACCAAACAGCTAAAACAGTAAATGAGAGCAAGTAAACAGATTCCACAAAAAGACGTAAACACAAAGGGCACACCCGACGCATCAGAATCAGCGAGATATTGGCTTTCTCACCCGACGGCAAATACGCGAACACGCTGTCGGGGCTGAAAGCCAACAGCTCACAGATTCCGATGCATCAGTGGGTCAGCGCGTTGTGTTTATGTCTTTTTTTGCACTAGTTTCTGAAGCTGCAGGCTTCATCAATCTCCAACCAAAATTGACTGAACCAGCAGCAAAAGAAGATCAAAACTAAGCTTCAAATTTCACTTCACATAAACATCGCTATGAATTCCCTCTTACTTTTGCTGTTTTTGCCTCCACCGCGATAAAAATCACACTTCCTGCGGAGCGCTCTCTCTCTCTCAGTGTACTTTAAGAACAGTTTCCCATCTAAAAATCTCCATTTTCTGCATTATTCACCTGCTTATTACCCACCGATCTACCGTTGTGTACAGCTCTGTCGGCCACTGTTTTTTTAATGACTTCCGACAAGAAAGCCTCAGTTCTGCTACTCAATACTGAAAAAATGTAAACTTTTTAAAATTATGACAAATTGCAAAACACTTTGCTGTGTCTTTAATCAAACCTCTGTAACTTTGCTCTGTTTCACTTCAGCACCATCAGGTAATGTTCATATGTCGAGTCAAGGTTTTTTCTTCCGTTTTTGATCTACTGCAGAATATTTTTAAGGTTATCTGCTATGATAAGCCAGGCCACGAAAATCTCCTTCATGTTTTTCTGTGTTTTATCCTCAGCTACTTTGACACAAAGGTATCTGCTGTGATGCTTACACCTCTGATGAAGTCTCACAACTGTCAGTAAAACAAATGATCAGAATTACATTTCTAACTGTCTGAGGCAAAAGTTCCCCAATTTGAATCGTATTGAATCGAAATCCTCGTGAATCCAAATCGAATCAATTCTAGAAACCAGTAACGATACCCAGCTCTACACTACATCAACAAATCTTCTCTGTGGTCTTCGTCTTTTCCTGTTGCCTGGCAGCTCCTTTGTCTAATACATTAACCATTCTTCCTCTGCACATGTCCAAGCCTCAGCCTCAACTCTTTGCCTCCAAACCCCTCAACCTGGACACCATATATGAAAATTCATATATTATGAAAAAGTCTGTTTTGAGATGTAGATGTTTGTATCAGCGAATGATTTGTTTGAGCAAAACAAGCTATTGTTAATGCTGTACTTGAACACCCCCCCCCCTCTCTTTTATCATTCTCACAGAACCTCCTGCAAGACTTTTAACTCTGTCTACATAAAGACACAGTTGTTCTGTTTGACTCTAATACAAAGTGAATATGATGGACAAAGCTACACAGATAATAAGTCAGCCTTGCCTCTCTGAGCTAAGTGGATGCTGCTGAAAAGGCATGCCTTTATGTCTGACCCCTGAGAGGTAAGACTGATAGATGAGTATGTGCGTGTATGTGTTGCACATATATGTGTGTAGTGTAGCCCATCCAGTTGTTTTTTTGTCCACTCCCCCTCCAACGCACACACACTCAGCCAAAGGTACCTGGCAGAGACCTGGGCGTTTATCTTCTGGTTTTCTTGGACAGATAACACAGAAAAATCCCACAATTTAAGCATTTACTGCTTATGTGATGTGATTTACACTATTATCAATAGTGTTATGAATGTATGTACATGTTGCTAGGCCTGGGTCTGTGGCTGGCTAGGACTTGATCCCTCTGGGACATTGTTACTAAGGGTTCCCCTCACTGCTGCTCTCCATTGGCTCTGAGGTGCCCGACTAGGAATTTTGGCTTATTGGTGGCCTGCTCCCTTGTGTTACGGAGTGGCTTGGGCCTCTTCATCATGTGCTAGGGGCTCCGCCAGGGTTCAGGCAGTTCTCGGGGGTCTGTGGCCCCATCCTCTGCTCGTGCTGGGGGGACTGCCCACTGCATCTGGTCCTCTGACACCCCAAACCTTGGCTGTTGGAGCTCCGTCTGGTGGCTCCGTATGGGGCTTCCCCTATCCCTCAGCCAGGGTGGATACATGGCTGTCATCAGGACTTGTGGCCTCGGATCTTCAGCTAATTTGAGTGCCACTGACCGCCAGTGTCTCCTGGGTGTCTCCTGGGTGTCTCCCCGTCTGCTTCATGCTCTCAGGGGTTTGCATTATTTCAGTCTCTCACCTTCATTTTAAAAGTACGTTCAGTGACAAACATTGTGTTTTTAGCGCTGTGTATCATTTAAATGCGTATTGTTCCACATGCAGCAGTTTTTTTCTCCCCCTTTGCTTTTTCTATTTCTCTGCTTTCTTCTCTTATCTTTTGCCAATCTGCCCTTTACACCCCCTATCTGCTGCAGCATAACATCCACAAGACAATAATATGACTAATAAAATAAAGTTAATTAATTAATTAAATAAAAATATTAACAAAAGTAACTTTCCCTTTTTGGAAACCAAATATGCTTGGCACTACAAAGCATCCAGACCATAATTCTCCTTGCAACAACTACTGGACAGGACAGGTTTTTAAAAAAAATTTTTTTTATAAAAATAGCACTAATTTGATGAATTCACTGTGACAGGAGATAAACATACGAACTGAGAGACTCTTGTGACCAAAGATAATATGCTTTCAGAGTGAAACTGAAGGATGAACTCAATTTTCTCCTTTAACTTATAAGTAGCAATCTGTTAGCCATCTACTACCCACTTTCCTAACACATAGCCCGTTCAGACAAGCCCAGAGGATTTTTCCTTGTCCAATCAAAGACACCAGAGGGTCCAAGAGCCAGAGGAAAGAAATGAAGAGAATAATTCTCTCCTTTTGTCTCAGTTTCTGGGTCAAGGCCTAATTGATTTCCTGATTAGTCGTCCATCAACCTAAATCACAACCTGCTTTCACACCTGCGATGGGAGTGTGATTTCATACTTGAGAAATTCATTAGGGTTGAGGAGCTTATTTATCTATCTAACAAGTCTATTCCTGTAATTATCAGGTTTGAAATTCAAGGAAATGTACAGTACAATGAAGGGAGGAAAAAAGCAAAATAGATAAATTACGAAAATTACATTTTCTCTTAAAGTTAATTTTCACAGTTGTTTTCCTATAAGGAATAGGCATGTATAATTATTCATCTCTTGACAACAGCTCAATTAACACAATAATTTTGTTTTTCGTTTGTTATCATCAAGGGAAATATGCAGTAAAACAGGAACTTACATGTTGTACAGAAAGCATACATAGGCTGTTAGCGATCTTCGTGCATTTAATTTGTGGAATGAGGCTCCATCCTCATGTGATACATAAGCTTCAGCTTAGCAATTATCTTCTCAAGAGCACAATGTAGGCATAATTTCCCCAGACTGCATAATTGTCCTTGAGTAAGATGACAAACTCATCACAGAAGTTTGAGAAATAAGCATTTGTACTGCTACTGAATCTAGATGAATGTATTTTTAACCCAATTGTAATCAGTTAGGTCAGTTTCTTATTTAAAAATGGGGCCTCTGAGAGTAACTCCTTCAATTTTAAAGTTTGTGAGCGTTCAGTGGTCCCAACAAGGGGAGTTTGCAGACCTACCCCAGGTGGTACTTCTCCAGTGATGACAGGATACAAATAAATATTATCTCAACTAAGTGAAAAAAAAAAATCAGAAATAAAAATACAATAAAAATATAATTGGAGTTGAATAGGTTTAATCAGGAAAACAGTAATTATTTACTTCCGCTTATCGATTACTTTTAGTTACTGATAAGCAGCGGAAAAAGAAATAAATTATTTGTTAAAATAAAAGTAATTATTAAAAGTGACACATTGTTAATGTAGCCAGCTAAAGATAACGGATAAAAGGTTGTGTGTCAGTCACACAGCCCCGAGACCCGTTCGAACGTAGGCAACATCCAGTTTATTCAACGACACGTCTGCTGGTAGCTTATCACAGTGGCCGGTAGCATAGATTATGTCGACTTGTCTGCAAGCATTCACTAACTACTAGCTGAGCAGTTGTAAAACTTGTAGTAGTAGTAAAAAAGTGCAATTCAAACTGGAGATGGGGAGCGTTCACCTTCAAAGTGTAGTTCGGCCTCCCGAATGGTGCTCCATTTCCCATTTTTCACAGTTTCACAGAGTGAGCATCTTCTGTGTACACTGCAGGTGACCAAGCCCGTCACAAGTTTTTTGGTGCAGTATCTTATACTTCCTTGCAATCGATCTAATAGTGGGTATAACCATAGCCCTCGAGTCAGGTATTCGGTGGCCAGATGTGTTGAAATACAATGTGTAGTTCAACAGAATTTCTGCTAAACTGGGTAACATCTGACAAAACAAAACAAAAAATGTGATTTCGAATTTAATTTATTCATAATAAAGTTAGAAAATCACAAAATGGGAGGGTAATGGGAAATTATCTTAAAATAAAGAGAAAATCATGAAAAAACACTGAGAAATTAAACTACCTTTCTTTGTAGCCCCTCTCATTTGTCTCAAACCGTCACCTGTCCATGTCTCTAATAAAACTTGACTGCTGGGGAAGAAAAAAGCTTTCTTATTTGGGCAATGAAGAGGACACTTAATGGCTTCTGCAGAATAAACATGGTGGTTTCAGCCTTGGTTTCAACAACACTGAATATTTTCGTCTTGATTCAAAGCCAGACTTGGTTAATCAAGTGCTGCAGTGACACTTGAGATCTTTTTCTGGCCTAACATTCAGTGTTTTCTATTCACATGTAGCAGCATGAGATAGGAATGCAGCTGTAATGTTGGACTCTTAAGCTCATACCAACCAATGCTCTTTATTGCACCTGATGACAAAATAATCTCTTGTCAAGCTCATCTCAGTAAGAAACTTAATGCAGCATGTTGTCATTCTCTGACGCTTTGCTGGACCCACATCAGATATAAAAAACAGACAGATGTCTATCTTGCAATTTTCAATGAAAACACGCATGCCTGCTTTTAACACAGAGTCGGAGCACACAAACATACACAATCACACTTCATGTCTAACTATAATTAGGGAAGACTATACCATTATGTCAGCAACTAAGGTGTGTTTTCTCTCGGCAGCTTGCAAGGCCACATGAGGACCATACAAGCTACAATATGCACAGAAATGCGTTGTTAGGTTTGGTCTCAGCTCAGGTCAATGCTTTTCCTTCAATTTGGCCATCATTAAGGGAGTATTTTACTGTGTTCATAGTAACCTGATACCACTGACTGATGCTGATCGCTCCCCACAGGGCCCCATGCTCTTCTCTAGCAGGCCAAGGCTAACTCAGCTGCAATTATAATACTTAAAATAATTCCACAAAAGTGGAGCCATCATTAAATAATTCAGCCTTCTAGTCTTGTCTTGACTTTACTAGACTTATGACATCATTCAAGCTGAATATCCCTTAGCAGATGTATGAGCCAAAAAAAAAATACTCAAACAGGTATCTGATTTCTAGAACATTTAATGCTTTTAGAAAGGGGTTTCAAGCATTTCCCAAAACCACACGTGAGCTCTAGAAAGTGTCTCGCAACTAATTGAAATCGCTGCTCGCAGCCCTGATCTGGCTTTGCAACAAAGCCCCAGAGTGGTCCGATTTGCACGGCTATGTAAACAAATCGTGTTTAATTTTACATGAGTATTTGCTTGGCGCCCGACACCCTAAGAGCACGGCCATATCATTAATAAGCCAGACTTGCTCATCAGACTGTAAATGGCTCGCTTCATGTATAAAATATCAGAGGAATAGAGTGGCCCTGCATTTCTAACAAGGCCTGAATGCACTGCTACATTCTTAGGAGGAATTTATGGAGCGCGTCAACACCTGGACTTGCCGATGTTTACAGCGCCACTCCCACGCTGCCTAATGGATGATGAAGGGCCAGTATGGGCCTGTTCTTTTGTTAATCCCTGGATAGTTCTGAGTCTAAAACTGTCTTTTGGGAGTCTGTCTGCTTGTGCGTTCGCAGAATTTTTCAACCACATCCTGTGCCAAAAAACTAAGTGAAAGAAGACTGCAAACAGTTAAATCAACTATTGTTTGAGTGCTAACTTTACATTAAAGCTAACATACTTGAAAATTTGGTGTCGTTTATTGTCAGTAATGTGGGTGTAGCTATGGACAGCTACAGGTACCTTGGTGTTTATCTAAACAATAAACTGGACTGGACTCATAATTCAGACGCCCTCTACAAAAAAGGTCAGAGCAGGCTGTACCTGCTGTGGAGACTCAGGTCTTTTGGAGTGAAGGGCCCACTCCTGAAGACCTTTTATGACTCTGTGGTGACCTGAGCCATCGGTGTGATGTCTTGGGGTGGCAGCATCTCTGCCGGGGAGGGGAAGAGACTGAACAGACTGATCTGGAGGGCCAGCTCTGTTTTAGGATGCCCTCTTGACCCAGAGGAGGTGGTGAGTGACAGGAGAACGGTGGCTAAGCTGTCATCCCTGTTGGACAACATCTCCCACCACATGCAGGAGACTCTGACAGCACTGAGCTCCTTCAGTGGCAGCTGCATCACCCACGATGTGGGAAGGAGAGATTCCGCAGGTCTTTTCTTCCAACTTCTGTCAGTCTCAGACTCAGTGCAATAACACTAAGTGCAATTCTCTTTTTCTGACAACGTTGTTTTTTATTCTGTTGTATATATCGTTTTATTCATTTGTATTGTGTGCACTATCTTATTATCTTATTCTATTCCAGTGTTTTTTAATTTTTACTACTGTAACTTTGCACTGTCCACTTTCTGCTGTAACAAAACAAATCTCCTCCCTGTAGGAATAATAAAGCTTGTCTTATCTTATCTTAATAATGGCCAAACTCTTAAAAGTAATTATTTTCTAAAATGGTGCTTATGAGTAAAAGCACTGTGAGCTTTGATCCAACCATTCTGATTATTTTACGTTCACAGATCACTTTTTTAGGTACATCCATTTCACCAACATGTTTATGCAAATATCTATTCAGCCAATAGCATGGCAGGAACTCAGTGCATTTACACATGTAGACATGGTCATGTCCAAACTGAGCATCACAATGAGGAAAAAAAGGTGATTCATTGACTTTAAATGTTGCATGGTTGTCGGTTTAAGCATTAGAGAGTCCACTGATCTGTTTGGATTTTTCCACACAACCGTCTCTAGCTTTAAAAGAGAAAAAGAAAAGAAAAAATATCACGTGAGTGGTAATTCTCTGGGTAACAAAGCCTTGTTGATGCCAGAGGTTAGAGAAGATTAGCGAGACTGTTTAGAGCCAATAGTAACTCCAATAACTACTCATTACAAAAAAGGTATACAGGAGAGCATCTCTGAATGCACAACATGTTGAACCTTGAAGCAGATTAGCTGCAGAGGTAGAAGATCACACTGGGTTTCAGCCATATTAGCTAAATATAGAAAACTAAGGCAACAATTTACACAGCTCACCAAATTTGGATAAAAGAAGATTGGAAAAAAAGTGTTCTGGTCTGATGAGTTTCATTTTCTGCTGGGGTCAGATAGCAAGATGTAAACAACATGTAAACAACATAAAAGCATGGAGCCATCCTGCCTTGTATCAGCTGAATATATGCCCATGTCCATCCCTTTATGAGCACAGTGTACCACTCACCTGGTGGTTGCTTCCAGCAGGATAGTACGGTGGCCCCTAGAGACAAAGCACGTACAAACTCCAAAACATAAAGGAAGTGCTCCAAGACGCTAGGGGCAGTGTTGAGCTCAATTTACAAAATAAACGGCAAATTTGTTGCAAACAGATGAAGTTGGATACCGGCGGAAAAAAACCAAGGAGGATAGAACAACCACACTCATATAAATTAAAATAATTTAAAAAAAATGTTCATTTACCTGTTACTACTGCACACTAAATCCAGTCATTGGTACTTCCTGGCTTGTGTAGCCACTAGGTAACAAAAGCTCAACACTGCCCCTAGCGTCCTGGAGCACTTCCATTGTGTTTTGGAGTTTGTACATGCTTTGTCTCCAGGGGCCACCATAGTGATAGCACACAATATCACAAAGACCAAATCAAATATCAAACTTGTTTTTTTTTAGTTCATTACAATGAGTTCACTGTACTCAAATGGTCTTCACAATCACAGATCTAAATCCAATAAAGCACCTCTGTGATGCGATGGAACGAGAGATGCATGTATCTCTCTGAAGAATGTTTTCAGGACCTTGTTAAAACTACATCATGAAGAAGAATGAAGAAGAATTAGGGCAGTTCGGAAGGTCCAATTCAGTACTAGTAGGTTGTACGTAGCAGAGTACAACCCCATCTTCCATTAATTATGTTTCAAATGAGACACTTGCATTTTCTATTTAAAAAATATTTACTCTCAAAACTATGCTGTTTAATAATGAAACTGAAAATTCTTATTATCCTATTACTTCTAAAATATGATATATGTTTAAGGATTCTAAGTGCCTGGTTAAGATCAGATAAGGATAGTGCTGTTGATTCCAAGCTGAGAAACGTTTTGGAAATTCAAAAAAAAGTATTTAGTTAAAATATAATTTTAACTATTATTAAATATAATCTTAAAGTCACAAGTTCAGTGTTTAGTTTTCTTGAAACTACTGACTCCAGAAAACTGCCAGGGACAAAGATGTAGCAGCCAGGGACCAAAATGGATGGTGGGCATAGGAAAGGCTAGTGTTCAATAAGGCATGAATCCCAGAGTGATTCTACATGGACTCAGATGAGCTGACAAAGTTTCAGAGGGTCTGCTTTTGGAATTGTGCTGTGTATACAGGCTGTGCACACCTCTAGCAGTTGGTATTAACTATTAAGCATGACAAGTCTCAAACCTACAAGTTGCATATAATTTTGCACCGAGTTATACAGCACATGCCTGTCTGTCTATTCCTTAGATCTTTTGCAGAGTGGCTCGCACAAGTTTTTCCCCCTCAGCACCCAATTTGTCTGCAATGCGCTATGTAATTGTAAATAAAGAAGAAGCCACTCATGAATGCTTCCTCTGCATAGATGATGTTCTAATTGAGAGATGCAGGGAAATGGTTATAGGGTGTTTTCATTTCATGGTTCACTCCACATTCTTTATGCGCTTGCACACATTCATACACACTACATACACATCAACCCTGTGGTTTGCATCATGAATAAATTGAATATCCTCTTACTAAGCTACTAAATACATCTGCAGTGTCACGCTAGAATGAGTTGGGTGATGCCCATTCTATACAGATCATGGCATTTTACCAACACATATGTACATTAAGACCATAAACATTTAGGTCATGTAATGTTACCAAGATGCACAAGATTTATGGACTGAAGACTGAAAATAAGAGGGGTTTTTTTCTGCAGATTTGCACCAAGGAAACATGCAGCCAGAACAGGAAACAAAACAAAACAAAATCTGTTACAGTCACACCACAATTTTAGGGAGTGAAAAGTACTTGCTGCATGCATTTTGTTGGCTTTAAAAATACGACATTTGAATGTGGTAACTGAAGTGACCGAATGCCTGTTTGAATTGTGCAATTTTGAGCTGAGACATTAGAGAAATGTGGCAAAATTTGTGGTCAATCAAAAACAGACCTCTGGTCGGCTTAGAAGCAAATATGTGCCATTTTGAGTAATGATTAAAAACACACATAGCCAAATGTTTACACACACACACACACCAGAAACATGGAAAATTTGCAACTCATAAAAAGAATACTGCATGTTCAAAAACATGGTTTTGAGTATAAGACTGCAGTAAATATTTTCAGTGTAATCAGTGGATTAAAAGGACTATTTGCATACAGTTTTAAACTGAAATCCACAGACCCGCCTAACAATGCTTGTGCAGAGAGAGCTTCTTTTTTTTTTAAAACCTTCATACTGTTTTATATTATATATGTGTGTGTTCAATTTTACTGGAGTCTTGAGACACCTTCAGTTTGTCTATAATAAGATGATTAATGTTAGTGTCTCAGCAGGGTGACATAATGTTGCCCCACAGCAAGAAGGTCCTGGGTTCAAATCCACCATCTGGCCACGGCCTTTCTGTGTGGATTTCCTCCCAAACTGCAAAGACATGCAAGTTAGTGGAATTCAGTTAAAATGTAAATCGGCCTTAAGTATAAACGAGAGTACGTATTACCCCTGTGACAGACTGGCAACCTGTCCAGGATGGCTTGGATCCTGTACTGGATAAGTGGAAGAAAATGGATGGGTGTGTCCTCAGCTGTAAGTGGTTGTATTATGGCTGATGGGTACATTTTACACTCATGGAAGTCAGTTAAGCAGAATTTTTTTTTCTAACTGACAACACACCTCAATACCTGTCAAAATAAACGGTCCCATCTGGTATTCAGGTTAAAAGACCAACACCAGTAATTATTATCTGTGTTGATATTACCGGGCAGAAAAGAATGGACAGACTGCTTCAAGCTTACATGAAGGCAACAGTATCTCAAATAACCAATAATAACTAATAAGGTATGTAGACGAGCATCTCTGAATGCACAGGGAGCTTACCAGTAATTATAAGCCAACAGAGTCTAGTCTCAAACAGCTTTCCTATATTGCAGTAAATGGAGCTATGTGATAAAATCCCCACACTTCACTATATTCTACATTAAAGTTTTTGCCTGTTTTCGATTTTCCTTCATGCACAAAGCCAAACGCAGAAAGTGTTTTCAGAGCAGGCTGGCATCTTCAAGTCGGCAAACTAGATTCCGATCATCCAAGCGAAAAAGACACAAACACACCATTTTGGAATTTCTGAATTTTCATGTAGTCCTCCCTAAATCTGGGGGTTAATCATGTGAATATTTCAACAGACATCCATTAATTTGGTTGTTATAATGCCTTATGTATAACTTGCCTTACGTAACATCTCCCGATGTTTGCACCGTTCTAAACTGCATTTTTATTTTAGGTATTCGGAAACCACTGGAGGAGAAATGCACTTAAATAGGAAGAACGGGAGTAGGAACTCATTAGCAATGCAGCTGGTCGGTACATTACCGGCCAGGAAGAGTGTGTTCATTGTTCACTGTATTAGTCGAGTGTTCATTCTGTGTTATCTTAGGACAGCATTCCTAATGCACAGAGCAAAAACAAAAATGAAAAAGAACAACTAAACACCACAAAATGCACTGCAAGAAATGTCCTTCCTTGTGAAGCTTTATGACACCTTACTACTGTATCTCTAAAGTTGATATAGTGCAAGTGTGTGTGTATGTGTGTGCACGCATGTATGGTTTACAGTAGTCACCGCAGCACACAGCCAGAGGGCTCAGTGTTTGATCCCGGGCTGTAAAATGGATTATCTGGTGGCAGGAGAGTGAAAGTATAGCACTGTGTCGGCTTTGAAGAAGGAGACACGAGTGTGTTGTGTGTGTGTGTATGCACATGTATGGCGAGCTTGTACATGCATGTGATCTATGTAGAGGACAACCCGATGGGACTGGGCGGCCACAAACGAAACTTGCCGTAAGAAGCTCTGTATGGCTTCAGCTAATGCTCACTTTGTCACCCAAACAGGGCGGGAAAGATAATCAATAGCCTTTGATAGCTACTATTAGGGTTTTAACAAGCTTTTCCTCACGCTGGGCTGCTCTACTGAGGAGAAGCAAGGAGAGCCAAACAAGCCTTCATCATCCTGTCCCTTGCAACCTTTCTGTCACTGCACTGCACATGCTCTGTTTCATCTTCTAGCAGGAAGTTTGCCAAACTTTTATCATATCAGGCGACCCCAAACGATGAATGTTTTCTTTGGTATAAAAAGTTAAATGGAATTATAATCACATCACAATACGAGTCTCTTACTCTTCAAACTTTGACTTTTAGGAACAGTTTGAAATCATTTTTTGTGCAGTAGCTTCACACAGACAGAGAAATGCTCACATTATTCCACCATTACAAATTTCAGCCTCCCAATATTAACTAGTATTCGAGCACCTAAGCTAAACTAAATCTAATTTGCAGCATCTGCGTTTGTCACATCATTAGAATAATTGTTCCCTCCTCAGCTGTTTCCCTGCTGTTGTCTATCAATTTCTGCCCCTCAAAACCAAATGATCTGTTCATTTCCGAGGCTCGTGTGGGTCTTTTTTTCCCCCTCCTTTCTTTCTTTTTTGTTAAATCTCAAGCCACTTCTCTCAAAATTAGCCCCTCACTATGAACGCATAATGCTAATGACTATAATTAACCCAAAATGGAACTTAAATAATTATGGACTGTGAGGATTGCTCATTCAAGAAAATGGTAAATTAATCCTCCACTTGAGAGCGTGATCAAGGTGTATTGTGTTTTATTCCTGCTAGCACTTAATCTTCATTTACTAACAAGCTGTATCAAATGCAGCTGAGCGCCAATGTAGCCACAGTCACCTTGACACAGCGCAAACAGGTCGTAACCAAACCAATTAGATGCTGTGGAGACAGCGAATTGGTAAAGCTTCTTTTCCTGTTTAAAAGAATACCATCAACCACCCTGTGAATAAGGTTAAATATAACAAGTTTTAATGACCTGCGTGTGTGTGAATGTCTGTGTGTGTCTGTATCTAAAGGGGGGGGGGATAAAAGCACTCGGTTCACAAACCATGATCATGCAGTTCCTAGTAACAGTTTCCTTAAATGCAGCCCAAAATTGTGATGGCCAAATTGTGGCCTCTCTCAATATGATAAGGTCTTAAAAGCCAAATGTAAATCTTAATCTTAAATAAAAGTAAAAATACAGAAGAAGTCTGATTTCTTGGACCTGCCACTTGGGTCACAGAATTGTGTTCCAGATGCTAAAGGTGTTGCGATGCACTGGCTGCAGCAATATTACCAAGAGAAAACTTCTTATATGGGGTTATTTCTGTGCCTCTATTCTGAGCGCACGTTAAAAAAAAAATTGCAAGCACAAATGTTGCATTTTGAAGAGAAAATTATTTTGAGTGAAGAAAAGTTTAATTTGAGCGAACAAAATTCATTGCTGCGTGCAAGAAACACAGAATGCAGCTAAATCTTTTTTCGGTTAGTATGTTTATTTATTTTATTTTAAAATATGTAATTTTTAAAACTATTGTTGGTTTTAATATAGTTTAAACCAAACCATTCCACTGGATTTAGCTACATTCTGGACCGTGTTTCCGCAATGCAGTAGCTAGCGAGCTGACTGGAGACCGTAACAGCCAATCAGAATTTTTGCATCCAAGTCTGAGATTGGTTGGTTTTGTGGCACACTTATAACGGTGTACAGAGAGTTGAGCGCGCATGGAGAAGAAATGTTGTGAGCGCGAACAACACACTGAGAGCAGGTCCGCAGATGTCTGTCAGCACACAGTGCAGAGATCTGAGCAAGAGCAAATGGCAACAACAATGTGCCGACAGCGTGTGTGTTGATGGGAGATTTTATTTTGTTTAGTTACTTTTGCATTTGCTGACTGTTTGTTTCGGTGGTGTCACCCAAAGTAATTAGTTGGGTTTAGATGGTTGGTCATTTCCCACATTGAAAAATTGCATTTGAGAATAACCAGTGCTTTAAATTGTGGCACCAAAGATCCATATGTGAAGAGCTGGATCTTCACATCTTTTAGACATTAAATAAAAGTTAAACCATCATATAAGTTCAAAAAAAA
>VUQR01003880.1:1797-21197 GCA_015108515.1 Hemichromis elongatus
GACATTTTTAGTAAATGTTGTGGATCATTTTTACTACCTCCAAATGAATATTTTCAATTATGCAGTTACTAACATCATTAAAATAAAAAGTCAGTGATACTGGTGTCATTTAATCTGTTCACAAAATCCCGAACAGCTTCTCTATCATAATTAATGCAACAGAAAATTAACAATCACAACTGGTGTTTTTGTAACATCCTGTTCTGGTTCCAGAATAACGATCTCAGGAGTAAAAATAGAGTTATGGTGTTATTTTTTGTATCTTAATACATCAATTTTTATTTACTGAGCGGTATTGCCTCCCATGCCACATTTTTTTCTAACACCCCACCATATTGTATCTCTGCTGCAAATACTAAAATACTAAAATCAACATCTTTCTGCCAAAGTGTCAACAAATATGAACGTTACACTGTTGAGGCTATTGGAGAGCTTTTGCTTTGTTTCACAACTGATAGCACAGAAGTACCTCACAGGCAGGGAACTGTTTATGAAAACAGTTCTGCACCTTGCTCTTTGTACAACCCCAGCTCAACAAATTTAATCCAAAATATACTGTGAAGAAGCATTTTCCAAGCACTGAATCCAGGAAATCAAAATCCCTGTGGGGATGTAGAGGGAGAAAAAATATTGCCTGTCTGTCTTTGGATGTGCCAGTTTTGCTTCAGTGTCCTGCTGCCTTTTAATCTCAGAACAGACATGCTTTTCACTTTGTCCACCTTTAAAGAACAGAGAAAGAAGACTGGTTGTCAACAGTGTTGTAGCCCTGGTGTTTGTATAGTGTGTGGCATGCATGTTCTCCGGTCTGGATATGTGCTCTGGTCTTCATTAGACTCAGACTGAACATCTCTGCAGCCTGACAGAGAGATCCTTTCATGTGTCCCTGCCTGGTCCCACTCACCAGAGCCTAACCAGAAACATGCCACTGCCCAGGGCAAGGTCAGATTTCTCACCATACCACAGCATTAAAGCAACATTGCTTTTCCTAATAGAGGGGGAAAACACTCTAGTTATTTTTCATCAGTCTCACAGACAATATATTCCATCTCATCATATTGATGGAGTAGCAGCACAAAAGTCCAGGTGGAAGTAATCTGGAGGGAGTGCTTGTCTATGCTTGATGATCTCACTGACCCCAAACTCGCATGAGAGTGAAATTTGGAGCTTTCAAATTGTTCAGGTTACGATCGGTATGATCTCAAAAGGGAAACTGAAGTCCATCAATTTTATTTTTTTGCCTCATACTTCAAAGTCACGCTAGGATTGTACCTATCATCTAAAACTAAATTCCATCCATCCTTTAGGGAGTAGTGTTACAGTCGCTCTGTCAAGAATCGTGGAATGACCCATAAAAGCTGCTTAGATCGATAAATAGCGATGCATGGCTCATTGCAATGTTAATCTGCAGAACGGGTGCCGAGAGGTCAGAGGAAATGTGTGGGAGAAACAGCCTATCTTTGTGCTTCTCTGAAAGGACTCACTGTGATATTCTCAATCCTATTAAAAGAAAAAGTCCCTAATGTCAACCAGAAGATGGGCAAATATTTAACTCACTGGGATTATCCAAGGAGGCAAATAAATATAACTGTTTTCAAAAATATGCATTTACATTTGAAAGCAATATTTCCCTGCCTGACTGTCACAATAAAGATGCAATGTCATGCAAAGTGTATGAGCCCTCATTGGCCTTTTACCGTCAGAAACAAAGCTTTTGTACTAACGACCAGCCTATTATTTAGTTGTTGCATTTTTCCCCCCCCATTTCTTTTATGTCCTCTGAGACTTGGACATCTTGCAACATGCCTCAAAGGAGACTGGAGGCCCTATTGTTTTGAGGTTTTCACACTTGAGGGCCATGGCATTTTGTGTGTGTAGAGAGAGACTGTGACAGCCTGAAAGAGAGAGAGAGAGAGGCTGGGCTGGCTCGCACAGAAAGGAGCCTTCCTTAAACACTGGCCCGGCTCCTAGAAAAGAGAAAGGGATTAGTGTGCACAGACCACGAAACTAATCTCCTTCGACATAATAGAACTGTACATAAACAACATCCCTGAGAAGTGAGCGGTGAAGCACTGACTGACTGAAGAGGCCGAACGTGTGAACACAAGGGCTCGGAATAAATTGCTGTTTGCTGTGGAAAATGATGATGAGAATAGACTTCCATCCAGAGATTTGAACATCTGGACGGCATCATCCTTTTACAAACCCACACTTAGAAAAACAAGCCCAAGCAAACACAAATATGCAAACACCACAAACCCTTTATACAGACACAAGCTCTCCAAGGTATAATAGCCACATTTGCATTAATAAGCTCATGTTTGCGATAATAATTAATCACGCTGATTAACTGCAACAGCAAATTTGGGAATCTAAGCTGCCAGTAGCACACTTGAAAGAAGACTGTCCATTTATCAAATTCAAACGTGCAGCCTGAAGACGTGCACGACATATAAGGTTGTGTTTTACCAGTCAACTCTGAGTTTATATAAAAGATGGATGAAGCCCTGATACGTTTTTAAAATAAAGCACTTTTTCCTTGTTTTTTGAGGACAGAGTCTTAGATATTGGGGTACATACTTCCTTAACCTTCTAAGACCTGACCTCTTTCATGCATTTTTAATTTCTCTTTGCTATTTGGGCTGATTGGGACCTGATGAATGTAAAAACAAAGAACCACCTGATTTTTTTTTATTTTTTACCTTATTTTTGTTTCTGAGAAAAACCCATAAGAAGACATTCACTTTAAATTTTGATAAAACAGTGGCAGTATAGATATCAGGCACTTGTAGAGCAAAATTTAGTATTTTGGTCTAGACAACCCGAAATGTGATGTCCACGTATGTGGACGCCAGGTCCTAGGAGTTTAAAGGACTATTAATATGCTAATAGAAAATTGTGTTAAAAATGCTTTGAAATGTTGAGCACTGTCACCTCAAAGCAAGATGGTCCTGGTTAGGGCTTTCTGAGGTTCTAAGCAGGTATTCCAGTTGGTGTTTCTAGATTGGCTGCAGGTGTAAATGGCTCTCAGTCACTTTGTGTTAGCTCTGTCTAGTGTGCACACTGTCTCAGAGTCCAATTAGCCTGCATTTAAATTATTGTACACTTTTCTATTTTGTTTTGGGTTTTTTAATCTCTGATTTTTATAATGAGAACAACACAACTGATAAGAAGTTGCCTTTTCAAATTCCAAAGCATCACATTTTAGATGTCAAACACATCCTGTAGTTTGAATGTTTTGATTATCTCGTAAAGAGGACATTAAGGAGACTGAACCACCTATTAGTGAAGATGCATTTAATGCAATAATGGCTCATTGTAAGTTTAAAAAGTGAGAAATCACTGAGACTAATTTGTAGTAGAATATGCCCAGAAACATATGATAAAAAACAGTTTTTTAAAAAGTACTTCTACACACTTTAACTATTAAACACCTTTTAGCATGCACTGCATTTAGGATTATCAAACATTCACTCACAAGGCTTTCATCCAACATACACAAATAACTCAGCATGAGGCTTTCACACACACTCAGAAATCACACCCTCCATGCGTGTACAGTGCATTAGGCTCAGCCGTGTCACACGCTTTAATTTCTTGTAAACATTCCCACTTCTCATTTTATGACGGTGAAAGGCTGCTGAGCAGAAGAGGCGTTTAACGCTTTTCAAACACACAAGAGCTCAGAGAAGCAGCGTATCATGTTGACCAACCTCGGCAATGGTAAATTCACTCGGGCTGAGCTGCTGAGCTAGATGACCTGTTTATTTAGACTTAGAGAGCACGTGTCTCAGGCTCCTGGACCGATCAGTGAATACGCTGTACACAGAGCCTGCCACCGTGGAGTTTACAGCCAAAATAAGCAACAGTAATTGCCAAATACTCGAGTATTGGAAGGGGAAGCAGGTCTATTTACTTCTCATAGCAGCTTCAATTAAAGCAAACAGCAGAGAGGGCACAGGTTAAGGATTATTTTATTACTTAGCAGTTTGTACAGTTTCTACCATGGAAAAATAACATGTAACATAAGACCGTATTTACATTTCCATTTTTACAAAATGTCTTTACAAGATTTTTCTCTTTTTTTTTGCCAGTTCCAAAAAAAAGAAGGAGAAAAAAAAGAAGAAAAATGAGGCTAAAACACACAAAACATACACATTCACACACATCCAAACCAAACTTTGTAATACACACATAAATAAATATAGACATTCACTGACTGTCACGACAAATATTTCTACAGCCAAGAACATGTACAATTCATCATTTCCACACAAGTTATAATTTCATTAATAAACATTACATAGTACTTCCAATATAATTCTTTGTTAATCTGTTAATGAAATATTGCTAACATATTGAAAAGAGGTAACACAGACATTTCATGCCAACAGAATGCTAACGGCTGTCATGCAAAACCATTACAAGCTTTCAATTTGAAGCAAGTAATTCATTTACAGTTCTAAAATCAAATGTACTACATGCAACATACTACGCGAAATATTCTGGGTTAGACAACGATGACTTTAGTTACACTGACCATCAGTACTGACTGTGTGCCGAAGCGCCTCTTTAACTGGTAACACAAAATAAATACTTTAATTTCTACTTTTCTTTATTAATTGTTTTACAGTTATTGCATTTCCTATCAAATATTCAATCATCTTCAAACATGTTCCCAAATTATTTTGTTTATTTCAAAGATGTAATAGCCAAATCTAAATCAATCTCCTTTTTTTTGTTGTCTACAATGACAGCTTCATCACCAATTCTCAGGTTCCTGGATCTATTTTTACTCATTACATGAACTCCTAATGGGATAAGTTGGGGAGCTGTGTACTAACCAACGCGGAATATGAGACCTCGAAATATAAATTTCACTCTATAGATAAACCCCTTCCAGTGACTTGGAAGTCAAGAGAGAGGTTATGAAGGAATAGCTGACATGTTGTGGAGCCTGGAGGAGATAGACCCATATTTCACAAGAAGGGGGGGGGTCAGTTCATGGTCTGGTGCGCTGTGTTTCTGTTTGGTTCCACTCATTCCTTCCTTGATAGACAGGAGCAGAGAGCCACTGGTACTTCTTCCTACTGGGTTTGCCTCGACTTCAAACTCAGTGTCTCTCTACCGACGGCTTCTGGTGATGAGAGTGGTGCTGCCGCAGCCTTGGTCCTTCAAAAAACACACAGATTCAAAGAAACTGTCAGATGCAACTTCAGATTGGATCACTTTGAATTGCTTTTTCAGGGAGTACTAATGTGCTTCTTTTTGCTGCTTGCTACTGCTGATGTATGAAACCTGGTGTAACTACAGCTTCCCCTACTACATCATATGTAATATTATTACTGTTCAGTAACATTACAGTTGCTAATCAACTATAGTTTCTATTTATTTTTATGTTTAGGCAGGTCAGCCTTTAGCCAATGCCCCCTTTATTTTCCTAGACGAGCACTGAGCCTCGGTGCATCGCTAAAGTGCTTTGAGGGTTGTAACTCTGATGGCAGCTTTGTGGTTTATTGAAGAAACATAAAAAGCTGATCTTGCACATGCCCTAAGAAGGACAAGGATTAGTGCTGGTACGTCCCTATATGTAAAGTTTAACATCGTGTTGTTTACTTAATGTTCTTTGTATTCGTTTGCTTTTTTTGGTAAATGCTAATTTTTATATAATTGATTTGACTGATTGATCATTTTGTGTTAGCACTGAAGGAGATTATTAAAAATGATGTAATTTTACTTATATAGGTACTGACTACTACATTTCTGATATGGTGGCATCTTTACAATAAAAGCAAACTGGTGAAAATGAATGTGACTTTTCAATAATGCTGTTATTTGAACTCTTGTAGCTATAATATTTATGGTGGGAAAGGCTGATATTATAAACAGCTCTAATAATGAGAGAAATGTGTATATTACACCTACATTGCTTTTCACATAGTTATGACAACGCCACTGTTGACATTACACCTTAATATTTACATTGTACTTTCAGTAACACCAAAAATTGGCTGATTTACACAATCAGCAGAGGGAAACAAGTTGATTCATTAATTCACAAGACAAATGTTCTCACATTTTATTAGGCGTTACTATCATATATAGTCATATATTTATTGCAAAGACATGGCAGTGAGATTGGTTTTCTACATGCATACAATAACATAATTGTTTAGTACCATGGTTTAAGCAGCTACAAACAGAAATCTATAGTTAGGACTGAACAGTAACAGACACCAAATAAAAGAGTCTCAACATGAATTTCAACATGTTGAATCGCTGGCATTATCATTTCAACTGAGCAAACTGAGGTGCAGCTCATAAATTATGGAAGCTGACAGTGACTTGCTACTTACGATGTTGTATGACAGGTAATATGTTCGGGGTCTGGAAGGTCTTAACAGTAGCAGGACCTTCTCCTCCAGTTGTTATAACCTGCACCTCCAGTCTGTAGTAGGTGGACGGCCGCAGGTTGGACACAACAAGCAAGTTATGATCCTGCAAAACGAGGGAGGGGAGCAGGAGACGACACGCAATCAGATGAAGTGCAACAGAACACGCCTTTGACTCTGACAGGTCTTTAATGTGAATGGGCTGCGAAAGAGGGGAGTGTAGCTGTCTTTGCACAAGTCACAGACAAAAACAAAGACTTTGTTTTCATAAGGCTGTCTGTCTCTCTTTTCACTGCCAGGTTGATAAAGTGTGCAGTGGGTGGTTTTATTTATAGACAAGCTCTAGAGGCTGGGAGGTGCAGATAGGCGGAACGTGTTGTTGATGGAACAGATTATGTCAAAGAGCAGCTTTTTCAGAGCTCTCACGGAGGATGAAAGAGGCAGACGTGAAGGGAGATGAATACGTAGAGGAGGAGAACTTCCAGCAGGACAAAAAACTTCCTCAGATCTATCCCTGTGTCTGTCTGCATACTGCCACTTATCAAAAGACTCATGCAAAGAAGACACAACAGCGTTATCCTCAAATCACCGTCACATCTGACAGATAAAATTTATTTCCCTGTTGCACAAACTAATAGTCTTGTCACAACACAATCTCTTGTGCTTTCATAAAAACCATATTAATAATCAAAACTTTAGTAAAACTCCAATTCTACTTCAGTGAAAGACTTACTGGAGGCAGGATCTGGGACTGGGAGATGATGCTGTTGGGCAGGCTGTTTTGCCGGCTTTCAGTTGTGATTTCAGCCCAGGTGACCTGGAAGCCTGTGATTCGCTGATGGGGAGCCACCCTAGAGACGCGCCAATGGAAGTTGCCGGTGATGTTTCCCTCATTGGTCGTAAAGGAAGCCGTCAGGTTCTCAGGCTTAGCAAGAACTTTTGGAAGCCCCGAAGCTGTTAGGACAAAGCTGGTGTTATTATTATAGAAACAGTTAATTATTTTGGGAAACATGCTTGAAGACTGGCGAAAAACAAAGAAATGTAGCTACTTTGGTTTTGTAAGAAACTATTTATCCTGCAGTCAACCCTGGTTGTCAACTCGACCCTATTATTTAAACTCTATAGAGATTCTTTCCATCATCATTATAATAATAATGATATTCTAACAAATGTTGTTGTATTGTCTCCACTAATGCGGGTCGATTTTACAATGCCTCAAACAGCTGACTACTCACATCCCTCTCCTGGGCAGGGGATGTGTTTGTGAGTCTTGCTCCGGATGGTGGCGCAGGATGGGGTGAGGAAAGTGGTGCTCTCGTCCTTCGAGCGCCTCTTGGACTTCAGCATGTGAACAGTGACTTTGTACTTGCAGGAGAACAGCAGGCCTGGGAGGTTGATGTAGTTCTCCTGTGCAAAAAAACATATTACTCACTTCTGATGACTTTGACATGTCACCCAGGTCAGGTCCCATGGAGCTTGGGAGATAATTAAATTCACGGCGCAGATCACATTCCCACTCAGGCCCCAGGACCATGTACCACACTGGAGGACTACTTTGAACGCTCACATGGTAGGGGTTAGGCTACTATCCTCCTATTCAAGCTGTAATGTAAATGATTTTTCATAGCTTCCAAATGTGGCACAGCATAAACACAAGAACCTCAACAAGAAGCAGCCATCAAAGTGAATTCATGCCTAATTTGCAGCGGCCTCCACATTAATGGGTTCTGTGGAGCCACGTAACACTGACACAAATTTCTAAGTGTAATCATCTATTGATCTGAATGAGAAAAGCTTCTCTCAGCTCTCCCTGAAACAAAAAAGAAAAAACCCTGGTGAGTATTAGATTTAGACCTTCAGTAATAGAACAGGGCCTCCATTAATAGACAGCCCTTTGGGGAAGGGTGTGTGTATATGTATACATATATATATAAATATATTCTCACTGATATGTAACAGCTTTGATTAAAAGTGAATGAGGCACTGTGCTCACATAAAAGCACAAGCCTGCCACCCTTCCTGGTGATCTATAGAAAATGGAAATGTATTTCCTAGCAACCACGGTGCTGGTTTCTAAAGAATGTGTTGATTACCAGGCCTCTGCCATCACGTATCAGCCTGAGCACAAACAGTTAACCCTCTCTGTGTCGAGCTCTCCAACATAGACAACGCTGCATCCTGAAACAAAGCCCCACACAGTCGCACGGCTGGGGCTGCTGAATTCCGGGAAACGTGGTTTAAGTAAATAAAAGTTACTGGCCAACACACCGCATGCGTGACCACACGACTGACTCATAATATTCAAAACAACAGCCACTGGTTTTCTTGTGCAAATCTAACACAACAGGGCTCCTGGTTCACTCAGCGCAGTTGTTTTCTTTAGTGGAGCTGTTCTTTCTGAGCATCAAACAAAGGCTTAGGCTCATGCTTTGCCTAGCACAAAGCAGCTGACCATGCCACTGCTCCAACGCACTGCCCTGTGAGAAAGAACCCCCAGCTGGAAGTGGTGTGTAACAGCTTCTGGAGACTGACCTGAGTGACGGATTTCTGTGGTCCTTGGGTCTCGTTGTGGCTGCAGTACTCTGGCATCCACTGGACATGGTAGCGACTCACAGAGGAGTCTGAAACAAAGGAAGGATGTAACAGAGAAATGACTCAGTCGTCAGTTACTTTTTAATATAATTTAATTATGATGTGTATATAAAAGAAAGGGAAGTCGTGCGTTAAAAAACATTTAAAAAAACTATGGGTGTTTTATTACAGCACGTATGAACTGCCATTTATTTAGCACTTTTCTGGCTTAATGACCACTCAAAGTGCTTCAGAGCACACGCCACATTTAACCAGATATTCACACGGTGCTTCATCCTGCCCACTTTGATCACTTCATCTACCTCATATCCACGGCCAATTTCAAATCACCAATTACCTAAAATGCACGTCTTAAAACTGTGAGAGGAAGCCAGGGCACCCAAAGGAAACCCACACAAGCACAGTAAGAGCATGAGTAACTAAGTGGCTCTAGCTCAGATGCAACCATGGGCAGACAGCTGAATTTGATGTTTTTTCCAGTTCTTGAACTTTTTGGCCACACGCTTGAGAAACACTCGATTTACTCTCAGTGGTGTCATATTCTAGTGGATTATAAATCAGTATTTAAGCAACTTTATTATGGATTACATTACAGCCATCAAACATTTAACTGACATCAAACGACAAATCTAACAGGCTGAAATGATTGATTTCCTTATTTGGGATCAAATATCAGTACTTCATCAGTAATGATAACATATATATCTTTGAACATGAAAAAGAAACTTGAGTGAACTTAATTTATTGTCTTTGCAATTATCAATTATAACTTTTCTGCTTCCTAAATCTGCCCTTTTGTGTGGTGCAAAGCTCATCGTGGTCCAAATAATCCTGCTTCTCCGAAACAGCAGCTGCACTCGGCCCAGCTACTGACACTTACAGCAACACTCACTTCATTACTGTACAGTAGCCCCGCACAACCTCATCAGCAATATTTATCTACCTCATCTTATGTTACAGGATTTATTATTCATTCAGCTGTGTCCCTTGAATATGTGAAATGCTTCTCTGATTAATAATTGAGTTGTGCTATGTTCACCCCTCAGTAGGGGCCTGGGTTGTAGTGTGCAGATAAAAGGGGTCCTTTGAAGGCTTAGACACAGATCTGGCACTTAAAGCCCCAGAGCTCTTTGGAAGCAGAAGAGAGGAATTACAGGGAACCAGGAAATCGGGGAAAGAAAATAAACAAGATATGCCTAGCCCGGTCTGACTGAAAGAGGGAAGTGGTATGTAAAACAAGAAATAGGACATGGAAATCAGGTAGAGAACAGAACCGCAGCAGCGTTCGATAAATCATGACTGGAAGCCAGCCTCTGAAGTCCCGCCACAGCTGATCTGCCGTCTATTGTCTGGGTGTTAGGCAGACTGAGATATATTATCTGAGCTTGTGTACAATATGGTTCTCCTTCGTCTGCTGGACACAACCCAGAGGCCAGGCTGTTTTGAATCACAGAGACAATGAGTGAGAGTTTAATCATGGTTCAGTTAACCTGTCCCTTTCTCTGTCACACAAGCCAGATGTCCAGAGACTCTTCAGCCCTCCTGAGGCCATCAGTATGTCTGTTTGTTTACGGTGGTGGAGTACAGGTTGTCAGAGTCAAAGCCAGGGTCATCACTCAGACTAATGAGTGGCAGTGATGCACACGCTGCTGACCGGGACCCGCGAAACAAGACACAGAGAGAGAAGCTGGACTGGGATTAGCTCTGCTCTGCAACACCGTGATTCCCCAGGCATGCTTGATCCCGTCAGCATCACTCAGCTCTCTGAGACCAGGCCAACCTTGCTAACAGCTCTGGGCCAACTCCATAACCTCCCCCACTCATTCTGATTCAGCAGTTGGTGTCTCACCAGGCCTCTCCTACAGCCAGGGTTTGCATTCTTGACTCCAAGATGTGGAGTTTGGCTTGGGCGATGACATATATTAGTAACATAACATAGACCAGTGAATGGGACTTGACAGGTTACCCTGAGAGCATCGCTTTCAAGGTTTCCATATTTTCATTCTGGTATTAACAGAAAGTTTTTGGGAGTGAATGCCGCAGAGACAGGCATTCCTATAGGTTTTTTTTTAACCCGTTACCGTGTTTCAATCCACCACCAAGCCTGCTTTCTATGACATCAGGTCTCATAAAAAGAAAATCGACCGCTTCAACGCTAATGCGAAGGCGAGAACCTATTAAATACAGCTGTCAATAAATCCCATTGCACAGCTCTGACTCTGTGTGTTTATTGTTCTTTACTAAACGGTGGCTCTGCTTTACCCGTCCGTGTGCGGTTTTTGCCCGGCACTCACATTACACAGCTCTCACAAAGACACATTGTTTCATTTACACTATGTGATACCACATTCATATAAAAAGAACCAAAAAAAAAGCAAATTTCAATTGTTTGAGTAAGTGGGAATCAGTCATAACATTTTATTATGGTACACATGAGTCATAGTGATTGATGGGCATGATGGGGTGCTAATTAGATTCTAACGAAGCCATAAATCACTACAGTAGGGAGCTCACCTCCTCTCTTCTTCCAGTAGACACGGACCTGCAGCTGGCCGTCCTGGTAAAAGGGCGTGCCTACCTCTAGAGGGCCAGAAGGGCGTTTGGCCAGGGTCGAACCAAGAGGGGATATCTCCTCCTTCTTTGACTTGAGCACAGATTTTGCTGGGATGAGAAATGAGAAATGTTTGTAGCTAAGACATAAAAGTGACTAAGTTTCAGAAAACAGTCCAGCATGGTAACAGAAACACTATTATTTCTTTGTAAGATCATGGCAGTGAACAACATGTTCTTCATGCACAAATGTGCTGTAACTTGATTTGTACACAAAGAAGCAGGTTGGCAATTCAATTCATTTTAGAACCTCATGTACATTTGAACACACACACACACACACACAGACAGAGATAGCTTTGAGGCTTGGCCTATGCTTCCCGAGAGTTCAAGAACTCCAAATGATTGCAGATGTGCTGTCAGTGCATCTTAGCCTTTCCAGCTTTTGTTCTTTTTTTTTTTCTTCTTTTTTTGCAACTCTCATGATGATTGTTTACCTCAAATTAAGCATATTCAGCAATCATGAAAAGCAAACAAACAAAAAAGAAAACTGGATTCGGCTAGAATGGTTTTCTCAAATCCCATATGGCTCAGCAATTAAGACAGCTGCAGCTTCATACAAGTTTCTTTTGATTTCAGGTAGCAGTGGCCCTGTTTGTGCATCGACAATCAGTGCCTAACCTCAGTTATGTCAGTTTCAAAGTGTAATCTAGATCAATATTAAGCACAGAGATTATGCATAAAATTTAATCAATTCGAACATGTTGTAAATATAAGTAAAAGCTCCACTCTTGTAACGCCCTGTTATTATTTGACTCTCAGGAGTTATACTCTTAAAAAAAAAATCAACTTTCATGTTTTACTTTTCTAGTTTTTAGTGTTTTCAACAGAAGGGATCAGAATAATATCCTTCCACCCTTCCTCTTCTGCTTATCCAATTCAGGGTTGCAGGGAGCCTTAAGTTTATCCCAAGTAGCATAAGGTGAGAGGCAAGGTACACTCTGGACAGGTTGCCAGGGCCAACAAAGAGACAGAAAACCATTCACACTCACCTTCATACCTATGGGCAATTAAGAATCACCAGTTAAGCCAACCCCACTAATTACATGTCTATGGACTGTGGGAGGAAGCCAGAGTACCCGGAGAAAACCCACACAAAAATGGGGAGAACATACAAACTCCCCACAGAAAGGCCCCCAGCCAGACGGTGAATTCAAACCCAAGACTTTCTTGCTGAGAGGCAACAGTCCTCACTGTCCGTGATGCCCCCCAGAATAATGTATGATTCTTCTTTTGTTTCAGTGTAAATTTAATAAAAAATTTAGTAGTAGAAATTATTTTATATAAGCAATTATGATGCCATGCACCACAAGCCATTCACTACATGTTTGATTTTACGCATCATACGAGCCATTTGATATCTACCAAACCAAATGCTTCTTATGCACATGTGCAAATTTCCATCTTGATAACTATGCATCAATATGGATTGTAGTTATTTGGTGCAAGCTTGACTAATTGTGTTTTTTTTCTCTATAAGCAGATTTTTATTTAGCCATTTTTCTCTGTTGGCGTCCTTTGTAAACATCCTTTATATGAATTCATGATTTATGCCAACCATGCTAGCAGATCTGAGAGGCTATGCTCAGGCACACAGGTAGTTTGAGTTAAATGTTAACGCCCTTTTACGTGCAAAAAAATGTGCTATTTAGGTTTTAAAAATAAGTAGGGTACAGATTAAAATGCTTAATAACGTTTGACAGGGATTCAGGCACCAAAATTAACCAGGCTCACAGAGTGAGGATCAGTTATTTGGATTTTCACGATGTGACTTGTGTCTGTTTTATTTTATCAACTGACTGACATCTGTCGTTACTGCAGCCATGCTTCTAGCAAGGGTAAAGAATACCATAATAATGTTTACCTGAGTCATTATTCTGACTGGTACTGAAGTGAAGGGAGGCCTTGGAGCTCTTCAGACGCACCTGCCCCCAGTATGTGACAGCCTGCAGCTCCACAGTGTAACTGCTGTTTTGTTCCAGTCCCTCCAGATCTACCCAGTTTTGAGCCTGTAACAACAACAAAAAAAACCACTTGGCTTTTGCCATTTGTATGTAACCACCCTGTCACATGAGCTTATATTTAAAGTCACTGTACCAGCCACAGCTCCAGCCCAGCTCAGTGCCAGACAACACAGGCCTGTGGGAAAGCCCTACTTATTAAGAACACATGTGGCGCTGAAAAAGGGGATGGTGGTGAGGAGATAGCCTTTAGGGCCTTAAGACAGAGCCATGTTATCAGAGCCTCCCAGGGCTTCTTCACTGTGTTTGGCTTCTAGCATTCCTCCATCAGCATGAACTTGATGAGTTCTTGTTATTGACTGTGGGTGTTTTGACATTCCTCTGCCAGCGGGCTGCTTTCAAAGCCCTGAGGTGCCAAAGTGGAAACCAGTAGTACATGTGTCAATAGGTGTCCGGTGTCTACCACCTCTATCTCCTTTGTGGCACATCTGCTATGCATTTCAAAAATTAATTCAGGAGAAGACTCTATGAAGGCGTCTCTGGACTAATGAAATCCTCCTTACCGACACTGAGTCACATCTATATGATATCAGGTCAGAAGCTAATGGAAATATTGTGTAAAAAGCTTAAAGAAGTATTCTATTTCTAAGAGCACTCAGTGATATTTGTCATGTGATTTATGTGTAATGTCTACACTTAAAAAGATGCCAAAGAAACTCTTGTTTCTGGCTGGTACAAACAGCTGGGAGCAAAATGTTCTAGCATGTAAAATAAACTGGTCGAAAGAATAACAAGGGCATTAAAAAAGAGAATGAACACAATTATTTCTAAATATGCCATTTATGCCATTATTAGAGAAGGTCTTAATTATACTTTGTAATGATTGAAAAGAAAGTAATAAGTTAAGAATTTCAAATGCAGCTGGATTGAACAGCTAAAATATGTGTAAGAAAACAGATTTTAAAATAACTACATTACACAATCAAATAATGAGCAGCAGAAAATGAAATGTACAAACGGCAATATAAGAAGCACATACACACACCTTGAAATCATGATTTATTGCTTTAAACAAGGCTATCCATCACACTTAATGTGCTCTCTCTCAAACCTTAAATCTGTGTTTAAGGGTTCTTTCATCAGCGTAAGGAATTAAAACAATCAAGAACTTATTGTATCACTCTGAGGATAAGTGATCTTCCCTACACACATATAAATAAATATAATTCCTATTCAGTGTTTATCCTTTTCCCCACTGTGGGCCCAAGGGTATTTGCAGAGTTGTGCTGAAACTGGGAGAAAAGATGCTGAAATAATCTTGGAAGAGCCCTTGTAGTCTTAGAGACCGGATAAAGGAAATAAAGAAAAAGAACACATCACTCAGGCAGAGTGAGAAGATTACCCCATTGGTGGTCTTTCTCCTTTTCTTCTTGGATGGGACCATGGACTTGGTGGGCACAGTCCAGCTCCAGAACACTTTGTAGTGATGTATGGGGATATCGGGCTCCTCTGGCAACGTCCAGTTGAGACGAACCGTCACCAGGCCTTCCTCACCCAGAGTCACGTTGGTGACACACAGACTGGTCGGGCTGGGAGGAGCAGATGGATCTGAAGACATAGCAACAACCAGAAACAACACTGTGAGTTGGTGACGTTTCTAAATACATCTGCTAACACTTGGAGATGGAAGCAAAGTGCACCTCTAGTTCTTGGATATGGCAAATCTTGGTTCTAAGGCACTTTTTTGGTAGAAAGTATTACGAGCCAAGATACCTTTCACCACCACAGCTGAGGAGGGGAACACGCATGGCACTGTGTAAAGTAATTAGTCCCCTATTAACAATCTGTCGTGAGATGTTATGACAGGTGTCGTGTCATTTCTATGACAGCGTTCGGCAGGACTTAGAGTACAGGTCAGGGGTCAACAAACACATGCTGCTCACTCTGGCTGCACGGTCCACACTTAGAACTCCTGTACTGCAACTAATATGCGCGTGTCCAGCGTAAAGCTGGATCTGAACCTATCCATATGTGCAGCGACCCAGCCTACTGCTGTCGGCCGGTGTCAGCCTGGTGCAGGAGGACAGGCAGGGCTACATGCCAGATGACAGACCAGAAGGGGAACGGTCTTTCTGTAATGAGAAAACCCAGTTGGCTCTCCTCTCTCCTCTCCCACCTGAAACACATTTAATCCACTCTAAAAAACACAATCGGACACATCGGTTCTTCAAACCAGCTGATGCTGGCCATGAAATATAAATAAGCAGTCAGCTTTTACAAATTGCCCTAACAAAGTATAGTAGTGTGAAATTGCATTCAGATGATATGACCGAACTATATAAATAACAGCGGCATGACAGAATGGTCAGGACTTCATCAAACCCGTGGCAGCACTCATCAATCTATCAACATTCTAGCAGTGATTGGCCTGATTGGAGGTCAGCTTCCATTCCTGCAGCAGGATCCCACCTGGTCTGAAAGCCTTTCAAAATGCCTTAGGGAGCTAAGGCATTACAAAGAATTGACAGGACAGGTCAACACACCAGGAAACACACTAATATGTTTTGTACTTGGTACATTTCTAGGATTTGGCACAACATGGCGAGTACTCCACTAGAGAACGCTTTATACCTCGTATACATTTCATGATATACATCTAAAGACACTCAGCTCAAGGCCAATGAAGGCACAACTGTAACGCGAACAGCCTTGCCAACAAACAGTATCTGATATAAATCAGATGCACTGTAGACACAATGTTACACTCACAATCCCGTAATCCCCGAAGAACCACAAAACAACTGTCCGTGACTTTAACAAATGCCATCTGCAATACAACACTGCTATTTAAAATGTCCCAGTAGTAACACAGGATGCCATCAGAGTTCACTAATCTGTGGCAAAGATCTGAAATGTGCCTGGGTTACATCACTTTGTCTGGAAGCAAGACAACACTCACATTCATTTGAAACCTGCTGTATCCTGACTAATTCAGACTTATTACATTTTATATGACTGTAAAGAGGGGAAGCTTTGAAGATGTAAGTAAAGATCTCATTGCAATACAGAAAATGAATGCTCTGTGCACCCAAGCGCTCCTCATTACTCACGTTCCACTTGGCATCAGCGTGAATTTCATTTAGCTCGCTGGTTAAATGTGTGGAAACTTTGGAGGGGAGACATTTATTTACAGTTCAGGTTAACACAGTATATGAAAGAATTCAGTGGTTTTGAATCCCAAATTTAGTTTTAAATAAACATATTTAAACAGTGAAAGGCTATAATTCAAATTTAATAAATGTGTGTTTGGCTTAACCAGTCATGTTTCAGTCATAATCAATTTGCTGTTGCCTAATGGAGCCGCGGGACTGATCTGTTTAGGACCCACAATACACGCAATCAAAAAATTTTTTTAGTTGGTAATACAGTAAGCTTGTAAGCTAACATTCAGAGGGAATATTTACCAAATAGACCTGCTTAAAACACTTCCCTGAGGCTTCACCTGTTCCAAGGTCTCAAATATAACAAATGGAGGGAAAGAACCGACACACAAGGCACAGCCACCCACACACAAACACAGACACACACACTTGGATATGCAGATAAACACACAGACCTCTGGAGGAGCGGAAGTGTTTGCTGGGTGCAGTAAAGCCGCGGGTCCCGTGGACATTGACTGCTGCAACTCTGAACTGGTACCATCTGCTAGCTCTGATGTCAGCCAGTTGGATGCGTTCCTCTGCAGTCTGAGAGACAGATGGGGGTGGGAGTGGGGGGGCAAACCACAGGGGTCAGGGTTTACACAGGGTCACAGCCCCATGTGAGTGTGCTGCCACATCATTCATCTGTGTGTTTCTCATTGCCAAACTATCAAAGACACTGTGAGGAATGTGCAACCGCATGCTGCAGCGCAGAGCAGCAGTTTCACAGCTGTGGCATGCTGGGACACGCGAAACTGTAAATTCATTCTGATCGAAATGTGACGAAAAGGAGCCCTCGTACAACAAACTTCAAGCATTTATGGGATTTTCCATTGTTTGTATCTGTGTGGTGTTTCGGTTTCTACCTGTGCGACTGTGTCCCACTCCGTGGCATCATCCTCACTGGGATGAATGCCGTAGTTCCAGCGGCGTTGCACCACATAGAGCACAGGCTCCACGGATATGTTGAACTTGGAGGACCAGCGGATCTCGAGCTGACCGGACGGGTGCTCCAAGAACACCAGCTCTTTCCTCGGCTTCAGAGGGACTCCTAAAAGTACAAGAACGGATGTTGAAACACTGACAAGGATTAATATCGCCACTTGTGTGGAACATTGTTGAAGAAATTATACGTGATATGTGTTATTTTCATCTCTTGACAAATGTAGGTTGGAAATATGAATGGCTCCCTCCGAATTGGACAGATACAGATTTCAAAATGAGACATGATCTCATCGCAAAAGATTAAATACATGCTGCGGGTCAACAACATCGTCTTTCTACTGTGGCAGATTGGGAGATTTCCTGTGTTTTAGTAGCTGCGTTTCTTAGCGATGATACACGCAGTTTGCATTTAGGTATGCTCTCATTCTCTCGCTCACAGACGCAAAATAATCCAGTACAAGCATCCACGCACATGCATGCAGTGTTAATTTGCATCACTGAACTTCACATTCAGCCTTTCAGTCAAAGTCAGTGCGGCCATGTGCAATAAATTAGAGATTTATTAAGTGCGGGACCGGCCAAACATTCTGCCAAGTCAGACTGACTCTCTCAAGTATATTTATTGCACTGGACACGTAGTGAGTTGTTGATTGAGCGTCGGGCACGGCGATAATGAGATGGAGATTGGAAAAGCAAGTTTGGAACTACAGGAGAAGGCCCAACATGTCCAACAGTTCTCCATAAATCACCTAGCACTTCAGAACATTATGTTGGACCTCTGTCGCTGCTGAACAGCCCGCTGCTGCTTCGCATTTACCATCGGCATCACTCCACGCTCAAGGCTATCACGCAGCATGTCGGTAAACAACATAATGAAGAGTGCGATTTGCATTCAGAGCATCTGATAAGCGTATATGTCTATTCAGCCCCCTTGCAGAGCAGAAAAAGTGACTGATGCGCAAGAATCCTGGAAAGAGGACCCCTTGAGTCATACGCATAAGGACTCAGTACTTTGTTTTGTCCCATTGATAACAGCTTTCTGCATACTAACAGCTGGGGGTCATTGTGCTGTGGTTTCACAGCTCCACAGCAGAGCGTGCGCGAACAAACGTGTCATATTTCCTGCGCAATAATCAACACCGAGGTAACCGCAGCATTCCTCTTCCCCTTCTGTCTTCGCTCATCTTCCCACAAAGTCACACAAGTGCTCGCAAAGCTACACACACACGCGCCATATGTCTCTTTGACAGTACGGAGGAGGACAATGAATGATTCTCCGTGAGCTTCCCAAAGATAACCTTCGAGACAGGTTTGGTCCAAAACATATATAAATAAATAAATAAATAAAATCATGCTTCATTCTTTTCCTTCTCATTGCCACACACTCACTTACTACTTCCAAATCGTGATGCAACTGCTGCTGAAGCACGATCAAGGGTACAGCGTTCATTCATGTCTTAATCATGCCAACAATTACACTCCAGGAATATAATTCTCAATACTCACGCACATACTGTCATAATGACTGCTCTAATTACAGGGGGTGAGGAAAACAGTGTAAATACTCCGTGTAGCACAATGATTTACAGTAATGCGAGGGGGGCTTGCGCACTGACTGACTTGTTGTGACAGCGTGGCTATGACTACATTTAATTAAATTCTGAAATTCTCTTTTTTTTTTTTTTTTATTCGTTCCTATTTGT
>VUQR01003881.1:1688-17982 GCA_015108515.1 Hemichromis elongatus
ACTGCACTATGGTAATCAGAGTAGTGAAAGCTCCCGTATTCACCACTGCAATATTCTTCCACCTATTTATTGAAGAGTCACAGTCTTTTTGGGTAAGCAAAGCACTTTGTATTATGTACATATAGTGTGAGCGATAGCAAGCGCTATGTTCAGCGTGTCATTGTTAGATATCCTGCCTGCCTTACAATGCCTCTTTTGCGTGTAGTTGTAACAGTTGGCAATGAGGTGACATGAAAAGTGTGTAATGATAAAGCCAAATATATACCAAAATATGTACTTTGTGGTCTAACTGGGTTTATCAAATCTATACTGAATTTTTATCGATGACAGAATTTATTTAAAAGTTAGATGGTATGATGTCATTAGTTACAGTTTTCAATTTTTTTTATATGCAAAAAGGTTTAAAAACTAAATTTTAATCAATAATTTTGGTCTTTTATATTTTACAAAACTAATTATCCTCATTTGAATAATATTATATCTGCCCCGGGGAAGACCCACGACACGCTGGAGAGATTATATCTCTCGGCTGGCCTGGGAAACGCCTAGGTGTTCCCCCGGACAAGCTAGAGGAGATGGCTAGGGAAAGGGAGGTCTGGGCTTCTCTGCTTAAGCATCTGCATGACCCAACCCAGATAAAGCAGAAGAGGGATGGATGGAATATTATAAAGCTTAAGCTAAATGTGAGTACAGTACAGTACACAACTCATGACTGGTTATGAATACTTTTATAAACCACAAATTCATTTAAGAGGTGTAATTGAAACATTTTGTACCGAAACACTCACAGTTAAAACCTATTATGATCATATTTTTGAGGTTATAAATTCCCCCTGTGTGATTGTAGTGATTGTCTGTACTGAAGCAGGTGGAAGAGAGCCTGGAGAGGTGGAGGTATGCTCTGGGGAGAAGAGGTCAGCAGACACAAGACAGAATACATCTATCTGCGTGAGAAGGACACAGGTGTAACACTGAAGAGAAGAAGAGTGAAGGTAGATGAGTTTAAACACTTAGGGTAAACCATCGAAGATGACAAACAGTCCACACACAAAGAGAGGTGAAGGAAAGAGTAAAGGTGGGATGGAGAAAAATTATCAGGGGTGATTTGTGACTGAAGGATAGCAGCAGGAGTGAAAGTGAAGGTTTACTAGATGGTAGCAAGATCTGCTATGATGCATGGTTTGAAGAGGGTGACACTAACAAAAAGAATGGAGGCAGAGCCTGATAAGATGATAAGATTTCCATTGGGAATGACCAGGATGAACAAGATAAGCAATCAGTACATTCAAGGAACAGCTCAGGTTGAGCAGTTTGGAGACAAAGTCAGAGAGGCAAGGCTGGGATGGTTTGGACAGGTGCAGAGGAGAGACAGTAAATATAGTGGAGAAAAGGATGATGAATATGGAGCTGACAGGCAAGGGGAAAAGAGACGATTCCTGGATGTAGAGGAGGACATGCAGAGGGCTGGTGTGACAGGGATAGGGTGAGATGGAAGCCGCTGTGGTGACCCCTAAAGGGAGCAGGTGACAGAAGATGAAATATTCTTATATGACTTTATATTTGTCTTGTCAAACCAATAGGCTAATTCCTATTTAAAAATAATAATAATAGTAATGGCAATGTAGTAAAGGCTTTTATACATAAATGACTGCGTTCATAAATGATCCAATTTGAATGTGAACCAATATTTAAAATTTCTAACCCTTTGGATGGAAGAGCTTTAGGCGTATTTATTTAGTACTCTTGTATAAACATATGCATAACAAAACACATAGCAGGCGTTTGCCAGCACAGCACACACATTCAGTGTCAGTTTCAGCCCTATGCCCTTATCTGTGTCTCCTTACAAGACTAGTTTTGTCAACCTGGCAGAAAGACACGGTTTTCAATAATGAATGAGTTAGCGTTATCAGCGAGACAGGAGACCAGAGTGTAATCCTGCACCAAGCCTAAGGTAAGTAAAAACAGCATCTCTAACGTTGAATGAACTCCTTACCGACGAGCAACAACGATGGAGGGACCAGGAGAGCCATGTTTTCCCTTTACAAGCGGTTAGCTCCCAATATTTTACCCGAAATGGTATCGGAACACGAGCAGATAAGCAAAACAAAGACGATATATAAGCCATTACAAAAATATATAATTAACAGGTGGCAGCGACGTTTGCGTGATTTTAATTAGCTAACGGTAAAGTTGGTCATATCTGCGATAGTTAGGGAATTTTATTTGACGTATAATCCTCGCTGCTTTCTTCTCCGTTAATTTTCTGCTTCGCACAACAGCCAGCGAGTACATTTTTAGGCACATGCACGATTTCCTAAACGAATACCCGCTTGATGACGTAGCGAGCAATGCCAGGCAAAACTAATCAAATCCGTTTGCCAGCAGCTCTCAGATACAATTGTGAAATCGAGCTCGATCGTTTAGCATGCCTGGACTTGCAAAAGTGTACGGAAGTAGCATGCATCCTTTGTGAGTGTAACAGGTGATGACAGCGAAGCGGTGTATGTGATCATTGCTGCATCGCTATAGAAAAAAAGCCTTATTTTTTTGTATTACCGAACCGCTGTAACTGTGACAGCTGCATAAGCAGGATTTAAACAAGTGCTTACAGATTTATCTCCTACCAGAAGTACGAAGATAAAATGGACAGGGACTCTTCTGGTGCTGCAGAAAGGACCGAGCCGGCGTCGCCTTTGGGGAAAAATATTCACGAAGACACTCGCGCAGGTGATTCCCACGCCTCCCGAGCAGGGACCTGTAGAAATACTGATGTCGCACGAGCCAGGTGGACCCTCCTGAGACAGGTATGCAAACACAGAACTCTCATGGTTGCAACGCTGTCCCTGAAGGAAGAACAAGGATGATGGGAACCCAGAGTTCCCTGTCAGGCTTCCCAAAAACTCTATTGTTTTTTCTTAACTTTTAATAGGGTCGTGAATTGCACTGTATTGATTTCTTGCCATAAAAGGAGGGGTCAGTTTCTGTACAATCTGACAATCCAGCACCTATTATTATACTTATTACTGTACAGCAGTCTGTTTTCTGATGTTTTGCTTTAACATACAATATTGCCTGGATTTAGTGTATAACACATCAGCTTCACAGCCTTGCTGGTAACAGTAGCTTTGTTAACACTTGTAAGCCATCTTTCCCCCTCCCAACAACTTCTGAAAACCTTGCACGCACAAGAGCAGTAACTGTACCGTAACTTTTCCCTTACATGGACATTTATGCAGCCCTTACATTTGGCTGACAAAAATATCTCCCTGCAGGAGGTGCAAAACGCCCCACACTGCTTTTTGCCACTTATTCCCAAACAGTAATAAACTGAAATTGTATGGACTGTACATTGCACAGTACTGTGTTTTCCATATACATTATATTGTATGTAGTTGTATAGTAGTAAGCGTAATACTTAACAATATTCTTTGTCTTTTGTTTCTAAAACATTTATGCAACATAATGAATACTTTCAAGGATTTACTGTGTACCACAACACATTTGTCACAATATTTAAATATTGTAATCCTAAAAGATCTCTTGTCTCATCCATCCATTTTCTTACACTTGTCAGTTTAGGGTCACTGGGGAGCTGGAGCCTGTCCCAGCTGTTATAGGGGAAAAGGCAGGGTGAACCCTGGACTGGGCACCAGTCTACCACAGGGTCAATTTTAGAATTACTAATTAAACTAACCAGATGCATGTCTTTGGATTGTGGAAAGAAGTCGCAGTGCCAGAGAGAACCCATGCAGACACCTGGTGAACATGCAAACTCCACACAAAAACTTCCCAGGACCTTGTTCTCGTTATGCAAAGTTGCTAACCACCTCACCACTGTACTCAAAAACCAAACTTAATCCTTTTTTCTCAAGAACAATTCAACATAATAAATACTGTCATGGATTTACTGTGTACAACAGATCATTTGTCACCATATTTAAATGTTATAGTAGTCCCAAAAGACCTTGTCTTTTGCACTGGAGAGTGCTGTCTTCTTTAACTCCACTTCCGTGTTTTCTTGTCACAGGTGTTGCGTCAGAAGCAGGTGGAGAGTCCGGAGGTCAAACAGGTGTCTGTTCGCAGGTTTGCCACATTTGACCTTTTCAACAGAAAAAGGCTTGTGGCACGAGACCATAGTGATACCTCAGATGACCAGTGGGTGGAGTACAGAAGTGTCTACTTTCCTGAGTACAGTGCCTTACTTAGGTACACACACTTGAATGGATCCACATACAGCTCTTGTTTCATTCTGGCATTTGTAAAGCACAGTGACAGTGGGTCGTTTGTGATACCACAAGATTATACTAGTTAAAAACTATTGTGAGTATTTTTTACAGTGTTATATATCTTTTATCATCAAAAGTAAAGACTTTAGAAGAGCTGAGTTGATCAGAAAAACAAACAGAAAGAAGTATATATGAAGTACAGCAAAGCTTTGGTCATGTGGATGGAAAGAACATATCTAAAACATGTTTAAATTAAAAGCAGATTTAAAAAAGGAATAATTCCATATGTAGGAAAAATACAGCCCAGGGCTTTCTCTGCAAAATAGCTGTGTCAGAGATATGCAAATATATGACAAACCCAATTAGTGTTCACTTTTTTATGCTTTTGCTGTCAAACAAAGCTCAGAATAGCAAATCTGCACATTAATCTTCTTCATCTATCATCTATATAAAAAAAGCAGTTTATTTTCCAAGCGTGCTGTATAATCACCTATATTTTTGTATCTCTAAGGGATAACTTGGGGCCTCTTAGAGTTAATGAAGTGCTCAACAGTTTTGACAACACCGGTAATGTCTGTAAGTACCTCTTTTATCTTACCAGGCATTGTCTTTGTAATGTGTTTCAGTGTTTACCCGAGCGTGCATATGATTGTTTTCCCAGCGGAGTTCATTTTACCCATAGTGCTCCCTGGCTTTTATCCTTGACACACACGCACACCCACGCTACAAGTTTGGGTTAACCTCATGCTGTGTTCTGTTAGTGTTTGATTGATGGTTTGATGCAGGTGGTTTGATTCCCTCTCTCTGAATTGGAGTGTGTCTCTTGTGTGCTGCTTCTACAGTGATTTATCATGTGCTCATTCCTCCCAACTACCTTCAGATGTCCTTTAGAAGTAAAGTGGGTTGCAGTCTTATTGCTTCAGTCGACACTGATGAGTGGTTTGGGAGAAAGGAAAGACCACGAGTCAAGGAGGGATTTGCACATGCTCCACGATATGGAGTGGAGTCACTTGAAGCACAACAGCCTTAGTTCTGACCTTCATTCTTTGAAACGTTTTAAAGTGTTAGTCTATCAGAAGTTATCGGTTTACATCTGATTTTGTTTAATTGAGGCTGTTCTGTTCAGTTTTTGTTGATGTATTTTAGCAGTGTTTGTATTTAAACACAGAGGCATTTCAGCTACAGTTTGGTTTAAAAAAAAAAAGTAGGATCCAAAATGAGCATTCTTTATATGCAGAGTTAATGTAATTGCAGGTTATTCTTACAGCTATCAATGTATTTTGACTTGCCTACAATATAACATGAATCTTTTGTCCATATTAGTAAAAACAAATCTCTTTTACTATACAGTAAAAGTACAGGGACAAATGTCTTATTGCAACAAAAAAGGGATTTATAAGTATCATTTTCAATATATGTACTTCTTGTTCACTTTGAGCCATTATATGCAGCTTTTTGTGAAGCTTCATCTTCCCAGGCATGTGACCGGTTAGACAAAGGTCATGGGTTAGTGCTACTCAGCCAGATGGTTCCACGGGAGTCAGGGGTGAATGCCATGGCTAGAGGCTACTTCACTGCACACTGGAATCAGATTAGTAATGACAGAGCTCAGTGGCAACTCTCATTCCAACCTGCTAGAATGGGTAATCCTTTTTCTCCACTAGGAGACAAGAAGATCAATACTTTTTTCTTTGGAGAGGGAAAAAGAAGAGGTCATCATGTTTTTGGATTGTTCCACTCCACTTCACCACTCTTTCTGGTTTGCAGATACCTCATTCGCTCTGTTTTTCATTCTTTTCCTCCTTTAGGGTATATATAAAGTAGTAACTTGTACAAAGGCTTTCTCCTTCACACATGAAATCTCCAACTACTTAGAGCGTACCCCCTCATCGACATTCCTCTTTCTAAATTTTCCCCTCTCACCGTTGCTCCCCTTTCTTCCTTCTACCCCTCCACCTCTCTGTCCTCCCAGCTGGAGTCATGCTTTGCCAGATGGGTAACTGAGTTCCTGACTTGGTCAGTGGATTAGCACAGCCGGAGATGAGAGCATAGAAGAGGAAAAGGGGGAGATGGTGGGTGGGCATGCCGGAGGTATAACGTGTGTGTGTGTGTGTGTGTGTGTAAGGAGTAGAGAGCCACCAGTAAGGGGACCTCGCTCGTCAAACAATAGGGCAGCCATCTCCCTCCTGTTCTCCATCCCATGTTTGGGGCTAGTAATGCGTGAGATCAATTAGGACTGGTTGAGAGGAGGCACTGAAAGGCCCAGAGGTGACCCTGTCAGAGCTCTGGGGTATATTTTTGAGGGCGTGAGTCAGAGAGAAACCTCTCTAAAATACACAAACACACATACTTACTTATGTGTGTTTGTCCCAAAGATATACAGCCAGGGACAATACTTATAGAATCTACTGCTACTGTGCTAATTAACACATATTCATGTCACCCACCATCACTCCCTCTCCACCTTTCCTGCTGTCTTGATAATCCTCTACCCCTGAGGTGTGGACAAGCCCAAATCCTAGGGGTCCTTGTCCTCCTGAATAGCGGGCTAAAAAGCCTGGCCGGATTAGCACACTGCTTCCAAAATGTGTGGACTCAGCTTAAAATTGCTACCCCCCTCTCAGCATGACCCTCTGTCCCAGCTATTGTATTTACCCCACAGTATATTGAACAATATATTGTTTCTTAAGGCGAAGATAAAGTCAGAGTCAGTGCTTTCATTTTAAGACCAGTGGGCCTTGTAAGGCTTCTCTGTGAATAATTTAGGTTATGACTAATGTGTTATGGATAAGTTTTTAATAACATGCCATTTTTAATATATGGGATAACAGAGTACCCTTTCTTTAAGCTTGTGTTTAGGTTGTACTGGAGCCTATCCCTGTTGTCATAGGGTGAGAGTCGGGGTACCATCTGGACAGGTGGCTAATTTATCTCCTATAATGTATATATGGTTTAATATTAGTGGAAAATGCTGGTATAACTACCTTTTTTAACACTACAGCAAGGCAAGTGGACACAAGAAAATACTTAGGTGGGCACAATAACATAAAAGTAAAACAATTAAAATGACAAAAGTAAATGGCTACTTTATTGTCTTTTTCCAAAAAGTCGGAAATCATTGACCTAATTTTATTTATTTTTTGGAATGGAGTGGGTTGGGGTTTGTTTTCTGTGGAATGACATAAGTCAGACCAGGACTTGTGAATGGTACTTCCTTGGAGAACCCACGTGTCCTAAAGGTGGCACACACTTGACAGGTGACTGGAACGTGAAGTTCACTTGCTAAAATGTATACATAGAAAGCACCCCATCTGGTGGTTATCCAGAGGTCATGAATCTGCAGTAACATTCGCAGCTTGTCATGTGTTTTCATCGTATGAGTGGAACTATTTCAGTCTGGACTCAATCACGTTTAACTGTCTGAACTCTGAACTCCTGACCTTCTTGGTTGTTTAGCTTGTAATTATTAGAAAGCTTTGTACGGGTGTCGTTAGGAGTTTTAGCAGTGCTTGTTTCCTGCTAGGGGGTCAGGGTTGTAGGACACAATTCATGCCCCTTGGGGCACAGGATGTGTGAATGTGTGTGTGTTTGTGTCTTTAAGAGGGTTTGGATAAAGCTTGTTGACGTCGTGGGGCTTTTGGTAAGAGGGCTTGTTGGGCTGTGGGGTCACTTGTTGGGTTAATGTTTCAAGCAAAGGTCACTGTGACAAACCAGAGTGCTTGCATGGACACGCACACTAATTTTTCCTGCGTGTGTGTGTGCCAGTACTTATAGCATTACACATTCTGTGGGGATGCAAATCTGTTTGTCTTGTCACTTTGTGGGTTGCACAAATTGTTTGGGGACAAAAGAGAGACTCCATTATGTAAATCAATACAATTTAGGTGGAAGACACGATAAGGTCGGGGTTTGGTTAAGGTAAGGTTTAGTGTTATACATATAGTGGTTGTGGTTATGGTTTGGATATGTCAGCAGGAAATAAATGTAAGTCAATATAATGTCCTCTGGAGCACTGGAAACATGACAGTGTGATTGTGTGTGCATGTAATCAAGAGCCTAGCGTCCTAATGAAGCATAATAGAAGCTTCTTCACTACAGCTGTCATTGTCTAAATGACTACTAGCCTTTCAGCCTCTCAGTCATCCCTATTATCTCCCACAGACTTCACCTATCACCCCTGCTGGTAAATACTATAAACCCTGAATGTTTGAGTGTTTGAGGGAGGGTTGTGGAGAGCCGATTTCTGATGTTTGTGGTGGTATGGGGGCTGTTTATGACTGGAGGATGTATTTGGAGAGATAAGAGGGGTATCAGCATACAGAACATACTAGTTACATAAATGGCCTATCAAATAAGCCATTGAACAGTGCACGTGCAGCCTTGTGTTATCGTCACTTTCTGTTGAAGTGGCGGACAGGTATGTTTGTATCTCTGTGTGTTCTGTATTCAGAGGCACTTTTGCCTTTATGTATGTGTGTTTAATGTTTTATACCAGTGTCTAAGTGTTTTTAGTGACTCTTTGTGTGTGTGTGTGTGCGCATTCGAAGCTGCACATGTGCGTGCGTGTGTGTGTGTTGTAATAGGTGCCCCCCCGTAGCCTCCCCTTGTGCCAGGCCTTTAGCGGAGCCCTGTTTGCATAATTATGCTAATTCATTGTGCCATAGTGCTAATTAGACCTTGTTAGACAATAGCGCTAGACTGGGAGCTGGCTGACATACACACACAGACACACATAGTATGCTCACTCAGACTGTTGTGTCAATGACAAGGTTTGTGGTCCCCCTCTGCGCTGTTTATAACATGCTCTCTATAGAAATGGTTCTCTACTGGTGTGCTCTGGACTGAGCTCAGGTGTCTCTTACGATTTTGATTTAAGCTAATGGAACAAAAATCAATGTGAAGCAAGACTGCTGCACGAGCTTCTTTACAATGTAACACAATTGAAACATGCCCTTATTTTCATTCTCTCGTATTTCTCAAAGCTGTTGCTTAATTGCTCCTTTGCCAGCAGTTTTTCTAATCTCTACTTATTATATCATTGTGTTTTATGATGATAAGATATAATGGGCACTTCAGATTTTATTCAGTAAACTATATAATCTGAATATGAGTCAACCCATTTTTACGATTTCCAAAAAATACAAATTTCTTAGTTTCTTATTTTTGAAAACAATTGTGGGATATTCTAGTAGCCTGTTATGTCCAATGAAATCAATTCTAAATAATAATAATAATGATAATAAAAAATAAGATAACCGCTTGGTGTTATATACTTATCATGAGCAACCTACCATCATGTAAAATGCTCCAAAAAAGGCTGGAGAGGCTTGAGCTGCTTTTGATAGTAACTGTTTGGATCTCTTGTTTAATGGGAGAAAACGTCAGTTTTGGACTTGTATCGGTTTTATATTGCAGCCTGCAGAAGAGGTTTCACTATCTATCTACGAAGGAAGGATAGATAGATGCACTATATATAGCCACAACAATTTTCAACAATTTGAATTTTCAACAATTTCCAATTTTGCTGTTCTCTTCAAGCATTTTGTCTTTGACAAATTATTTGTTTAATATGCTTCAAAAAAGCCAAATGAAATGCACAATTAAATTCTACTTTTGTATGTTCTGTACAGTTTAAAAATGACACATTGGAAAAAAAAAAAGTCCAGCATTTTTAGCCGTCTTCACATCAATTGTTTCTAAGTCTGTAATTTAACCACTAAACGCAAAAAGACAGTCGCACAGTAAGTGGATGTGGCTTTTAAAGTGTGTATGCACATGTGCCTGTTGTGTGCGTGTGTCACTTTGTGGTGTAGGAGTGGGGGTTGGAGGTATTGTAAGTATGACTTGAGTGGCTTGAGGGCACATTGAAAGAGTTGCTGGTTGATTTAATTGAAAGTAATTGATTTTTGCTTCTGCAGCCTTGTCTCCTCCATCCGTTGACTGGAGGAAATAAGAAACAGGGACTCGCCTGAAGTACCGTTGGGTGTTAGAAGCTTCTTGACACTCGAGAAGTAAACAGTCGCCACGCTGCATCTAAACACAAGTTGATGCTAATGTGCAGATGCAGGCTGAAATGTTTATGTAGGTGCACACACACACACTCTGACACACACATGCACATGCGTGCTAAAGGTCCCTGCAGTAAAGCATCATTATGACTTTGAGCACAATCGTGATTGAAGGTGAGCTGTTGGGTGTAGCTTTGCTCAAGGAGTTCTTTCCCCTTATAGCCAGTAGTTGATTTTGTGAATTTGTGCATGACTGAGAGTTTGTGTGTGTGTCCAGATGCGTGTGCACTTGCGCACTATTACCAGTAAGCGGTGGGGATTAAGTTCAGGAAATGAGTAGAGCGTTAAAGGGTGCTTCCCTGCCTAGCGCTCTTGCATTGTCACCACTGCTAATACTCAGCTAATTACAAGGACATACTTTAACAGCAAGCTCAGCCCGTAACCCTCATGTCTCTCCACTTGGCTCCCCCTTTTCTTAGGTTACCCCCTTACCCTAGAATTAGAGGATAAAATAAAAGAGAGAAAGAAAAGAGAAAGAGTAATAACAGGTCGCTCCCCTCCCTAAAAGCTCACCCTCCCTCTGGACGGATACAATAATTGGATTTTTCCCCATTTAAGTCACCCAACCCCTATGTGCCCCTCCTGGCCATGTTCCCTATCGGGCATAAGCTCTGCATGCACTGGCCTCTTCAACCATGTAAAACATACACACAAAGAAAGAGTGTGTTAGAAGAGAATAAATCACTTTGTCATGTTTGCTACCACTTTATTTAAAATCTGAGAAGTCTGGACAAAGAAGCGATCTGGTAGTTATACTTGTTTTTTACCCTTGGAAATGAATTTTCTTTAACCTTGTGTCAAATATTTCAGTCTGCGCTCAAGCATAATGATTAATTCAAAGCTATAAAAGCTTCAAAGGCATTTTATCTGATTTATCTAGTAGGCAATATCTTTTCAATGCGGAATACCCCCTTAGGCATGACTGCAAAGTATAAAAAAGTGGATAAATTTAGTCCATGCTGCATATCCATATTTTTAATGAGCTGTTTTATTCGACTGATTGACAAATATACCAATAGCATTATAAAAAATACATCCTTGGGGATAAGATGGGATTTTCTTTATACTAACGGTTGGTGTGCTCTATGTGAATGTGCCTTTTGTGTGTACCATAAATGTATGCACAAACACAAATGTGCTGAGTATGTTTCCATTAGAGAGCTAAGTGATTAGTGTGTGGTAGTTAATTTGGCTCTCCTCCCACTTGTACCCATCAAGTGCACCACTATGTACTTTCACAGGCACAAGCGCACGAGTGTGAGTGTGTTTGTTTATGCGTAAGCAAGTCTCTGTGTGAATGTCCCTAATGATGTTTTAAAACAAATAGATGATTAATGTGATTAGTGTGTTAGTTGGAGAGTGGAGCAGCTATAGCAAATGGCTACATGGCCATATGGGAATATGTTTTGGCTTCACTCCAAACACTCAGTTTACATTTGTGTGCAATGGAGTTTATTTGCTTTGCATTGGTTTCGCTATTTTCACCTGCTGTAGGGCTATGAAATTGAATTGTGCTCTTTTTAAATAGCTTTTTAATCCATTTTTTGTGTGTGCTTCAATTGGTGGCGAGGTAACTTTTATAAAGCGGATGGAAAGTGTTTGTGTTAGACATAGGGCTCATTTTCTATCAGCACTTTCTTTTATCTACAGGAACACATCGGGTCTTGTGGGATTACCTGGTGTAAAGGCTTTATCTTTGTATTCACTTTAATTTAAAGTGTCAAGATGGACGTGCAAGGTATATTTTTTGACATCACTATAATTCTGATAATTATCAGTAAATGATTACAGCTCACTGCATCATTAGTGCTTGAAACTATTTGTCAAAAAGCCCTAACAGAGAGGAGGAGCAGCTGCTTGTCAACCTCGAGCCTGTCAACATGTCTTTGCTGAAATGGCTAATGTGTTTGCTATTTAGCTAAAGAGCCATTAACTTGCTTTGTGACTTACTATATAGCTTTAATGCACAAACTGCTACAGTCACTTGTTCATTCTGTCAGTCTCTTTCTCTCTCTTTCTGTCTGGAGACTCTCTAAATAGCCCCACAGGGGCCTTTAACTGTCAGTTGACTGTGCTAATGCTAGGTGTTGACGCTAATGGCTGTGCTACATGCTAATGTGAGTTACTGTAGTGTAGGCCTTTGAGGGGAAAGTTAACTGATTTTCAAGTGCCCCCCTGAGAGACTGCCCTAATCATTAACAAACTGGAGCATCTCTCTGGGGCTCCAGGTTGAAGAGACTGGAGCTGTTGTGGCTACAGTAGCTGGTAACTGCCAAAGTGTGGTATTTACTCTGTCTTTTAGAACATAATGAGATAGAAGTTGACTAAGTTTAACATTAGACTTGTGAGAAAGCTACAAAGACTAAAGGGGTGAAATAGTAATAGCTGTAAATGCATATATGGCACACTACAAATGTATATACTTATGTGGACTTTGGTGAACTTTAGACTTTTTTCTTTTACTCCCTGCTTCTTGCTTGCTTGTTCTCTCTCACACACATACAGGCGTCTCTGTATCTGTCCACAGCAGGCTATGGCGCCACAGACCTTTGTGTCTGCCCACTGAGGCTGAAATATACTCTCTCTGACTCCCCCACTCGCTTTCTTTCTCTTTTTCTTTCACATATGCAGTGAACAGAGGGAAAAGAATAGGAGAGATTACAGGAGTGTAGTGACTGAGGTGCAGGCATGAAGAGGTCTAGTCATAATTTTAAAACGTTGTCCAGCTGTTCCTCATGTACCATGATACCTTGCAAATTATAACAACATTGTAATGTTTTTCTGTGAATAATCTGGGTTTTAATGAGTGTCGAATTGATAATATTATGATAGGAATCCCTTTATTGGGATACACGTAATGTATTTTTGTGCCATTGCAATGACATTAGTATTCACAAAGTGTGTGTGTGTGTGTGTGTGGGGGGGGGGATTGTTTGATTTTTGTATCTCCACAGTGACTTTTTCATTAATTTTGCGAGATTAAATGTTGACTAAGAAAATTATCACGTAAGCTTTGGCGTTAGGAATATAAAACTCGTTGATAACATGTGCCTGAAAAGGGTAACCTTTTTATAAATGATTAAAGAATCGATTTATTTGCTGGAGCTAAATGAAATTTTTTTGTTTTTTGAGACAATGGCCAAGAAGACATACAATACTGTGTGTCTTCCAAGTGAAGGGTTATATATTTCGGCTGATGCAAACAATTAAGAAAGATTTTCTTTCTTTCTTAGTTCCTAGTTATTTACTCCCAGTATTGTTTCATTTCTAAAGATAAAATATAACCTCAACATGCCATTAGATACTTATGCTAATGAACAAAACATACATTTTGAGGCCTTATGTGCACATGTACACAACAAATCGGTGTCTCAGTAGGGACAGAGGGGATTACTGAAAGATTGGTGTCCTACCCAGTGGCTGGATGGATTCCCTCCAAACTCCCAATGCTTCCCCACTGGGCCTTTTATCTTGTGTATGTGTGTGTGTGTGTGTGTGTGTGTGTGTCTGGAGTAGAGAGCGAGGGTTAAGTGCAGGATCACAGATGGACACATAATTTTTAGTGCCCTATCTTCTTCCTCCCTCCCTTTCTTACTATTTCTGTGGGTCTCTTTTCTTTCCCTACTTCTCTTATTGTGGTTTTAATCCTAAACAAAACTTTTTTTTTTAAAGGTTTTAGGTATTGGTATTTAGTGAGAGTGAAAATAAGTAAGTTTACCTGCCATAACTACAAGAAATATTATGAAGTGGAAGGTGTATTTTGCTATTTTGTGGAAATGTCCATGGAAAGCCTTTAACTGAGGTAAACTAGACTTGGTCACCTCTCACTGTACCTTCAGACCGTAGATGTTATAAGGCCAAAACAAGACATTGGTAGGTGTCCTTTTCAGTTTGTGAGTTTCAGTATTTAGTGAAATATTACATAATGGAGAATGTGATTAAACAATTATACAAATGATAATTTGGTGTATTGTTTTTTCTGGACAGCTAAGGTGTTAAGTAGGAATATTTATCACATGCAAGTTTAAAATGCATCAGATTACCTCATTCAGACCTTCAAATTATGAGATTTTTCTGAAGTAGTAGTTTCAAAAGAAGTTGTTTAAAAGATATTTCAGTGGTGCAGAGTGGAGTAGCAGCTTACCACGTCAGTGCTGCAGGTTCTAATTTTCTTGTACTGCTGGTAACATCTTCGCTCACTGATTCATTGCTTTCCACCCTCTCGGCTGCGCTTCTTCCCTCCCTCTCTGCCTTCCTGGCACTCTCTCCACCCACCAGTGATTGCACAATCTTCCCATCACCACCACAATCATAACAGCCCAGAGTTTGTGCCAGTGTGTAACCGCCGCCGGTCTACACACACGCACTCGCACGCGCACACATGTGTCCTCGAGGAGACATACAGCTGAAGCTTTTATGCCGCTTTCCCAAGTGGCTGTTTTCGAGCACAGCCACAATGGAGGGCCTAATGTGGATTTGTTTAGAGAGCTGGTTAATTGGAGTAGGATGCTCTAATTGCACCTCTTTCATGATGTGTGTGTCTGGATGTTTGTGGAGGTGTGTGTGCGTGTGTCACCTGGCCTTTGTTTGGACTGTGTGTGGGAAAACATTTGCTCAGCCATAGCTACAGTATATAAACACTATAAGCTACATAACACGCATAAGGGGTGTAAAGTGCCTAAGTACAGAGAGAGAGAGAGAGAAAGATAAATAGTGCACCTTGTAACAGGTATAAGCTGCTGTATGTGCAGAGTGACCAATTTATCTGAATACACAACTGTGCATCTGTCTCTTTTTGTCAGTGTTGTCCCCCAGCTGGGGGTGCTCTAAGTCTTTGTATGACTCTGCTATAGTTGCTTATGTTTCTGCCTGTGTGGATGAATCCCCGGCTGTGTGTACAAAGAAGCTACTGGCCACTTTTAGCATCTTTGTTGTCATGCCACAATGTCCTTTTGAAGAGGAACACTAAACCCAGACACATAGTGTAGATACCCACACACTTTCTCACTATTACGCTATCAGGTTCTCAGCTTCATCACAAGAAAACCATGACTGACAAATCAAACAACACTGAATAACAGGCATTAAAAATCATCTGAATAATATAGCCTTTTATTGCCTGAATTAGCACTCTCTGGCAGTATTTGGAAAAATTTTGGTTTTTCACTTTTCTTTTCACCATTTCTATTTTCACCTCCTCTCTCTTGACTTGTCTGTACTTTCTGTCAGTCGAGTTCTCTTTCTGTCTCAGCTCAGCATCCACTTGATGATGATAATGTGCGAGCGGGCATCTCTGTGTGAGTGATAACACATGGCATGCCCTACGTGGGCCATAGGCCTAAATTTAATCAATCATTGTCATTTAAAGCCATCCCTCAAGCATGCACACGCACATAATACACACACACACAGATGCAGACCACGACACTTCAGTGGTCAGCTGAAAATGAGTGATTTATACTTTGCTTGTGCGAGAAAAGACCTGGACACTCTCCATCTTTCTTTAGACTTTTCCCTCTTTCTTTGTGTTCTTCTTTCTTTTTTTAATCATTGTTTTTTTATTATGAGAGCAGAGAGCGATCTCTTTTGTTAGCATAAGCGTATGTGTTTGCCCTTCTCTTTGCCTGAGTGTGCCCCTATGTGTGTGCCCACATGTTTTTGAAGGGTCAGTCTAAATGGAGATGTATTATTAGTAACCATTCTGAGTTTGGCCACTGTAGTCCTCCAGCAAAGCAATCAGATCACTTAAAAGGCTACTTGGTCTATGGTCTGTGGCCTAAAGCTTTCTGTCTCTCCTTGTATGTCTCTGTCTCTCTCTATCCTTTAATGCCCCTCTCCAGAACACACAAAAACCCCAGAAGCCATGGCCATCACCCCTTATCTTCTCTCTCCTCACTCAGCCGCTTCTCCTCACTACCACTCCTGTCCTTTACCTCCATGGGGGGAAAAAGGACAAGGTCATGAAGATAAACATAGAAAAGTGAAAGTGGGAGCAAG
>VUQR01003884.1:11007-23483 GCA_015108515.1 Hemichromis elongatus
CAAAACAGGGTCCATAAAACCATCTAAATAAAGCTGATGGAGCATAAAAAATACAATTGCACACACACACACACACACACACACACACACACACACACACACACACACACACACGGACTGTTTGTGTCTCCCAGGACTTTGCTTGGCTCTTTGCCATTAGGGGAAAAAAATCCTGGAGGCAGAGAGATGCTTCTGATATCTGTGCAGCGCTGCTTGTTACTGTTTCTGTAAAGCAGTTGCTCTGTCTGTTGGTCAGGTTGGCTGTTGCTTCTTCCTTTACTGTTTCTGCACAGCATAATCTCCAAACTCTCTGTATTTGTACTGGTGTTTTCTAACAAAAGGCTCTGAATATGAAGTAGATGTGCACACACAGGCTCAGAGGAGGGCAAACCAGATATTCTGCACATTTATTAGTCTCATAAGAAGGTCAGATTAAGTCACCTCTTATCCACACAGCGATGCATCAGCTGAGTGTTTTCAATAAAGCAGCGTGATAACACCTGGTTCATTCTGCAGCTAGAGTCGTCATCTCTCTGATCCCACACTAAGACTCATCTAAACTCAAATCTGGATCCATGAGCATCTTTAGAGTTCTCTTAAAAATTCGTTCATGGATGAATCACATGAAAATAAGATGTTTCTTTAAGACGTAACCTTAAAAACCAGCCAGAGCCTGAAATGTTGCACGAGATCGGCCATCAGCTTTAAAGAGAGGCGTGATCAGCCCGTCGCTTCCAGTGTGGCTGCAGCTTAAGGTTTAAGCACGGTTTAACCACAATTACATGTTTGTGAATCCAGGTTGTGCAAAGTCAGTGCCACTGCCACAGATGTTAACTCGGCCAAAGAGGTTGAGTTTGTGATTTCCATAAAAATTATGCCAGAGGTGACGCTTGAGCTGACTTTTGATCTGGATTTGCATCCAGAATTTTTTTCATCCTATCTGAAACTGAAAATGAGAAAAATTAGAAGATATTGTCTTAGTGAAATTACAGAAATTATTCCAGATCTACATATATTCTCGAGTCCAGGGTTTTTATCCTTGCATTGGTCTTTTTTCTCTCACAAACACAGATCTTGAATCCCCCTTTTTTCCCCAAGCACACAGATTCTGATCCTGTTTTTAACTCCTAACCAGTTTCTTGTACTTAAAAAGACTTTTTAACCAAAGTCTGAAGGACTGATTATTAGGGCGTTAAGTTTGACTGCTCGCATTTTGTTTGTCTCATCATGAAGAGGCTCCTTATGGCTACACTTTCTTACCTTTTTATTTTGTTGATATTAGCAAGTCTAAACCTTTAAGGCACTCGGGGTCTTAGTTGCGATGTTGTAATACACTGCATAAAATAAAGGGCTGTTTCTTAAAAGGAGGGACAAAGAAAAAGAGAAGTCTTTTCAGAGCACCAGTTCATATTGCAAGAGATGTGTATGCAAGGTACGTGTCAGGAAAATGCAACTGGAAATTCCATCTTTCCATCCATCCATCTTCTTCCGCTTTATCCGGAGCCGGGTCTCGGTGGCAGCAGCCTAAGCAGAGAAGTCCAGACCTCCCTCTCCCCAGCCACCTCCTCTAGCTTGTCCTGGGGAACACCAAGGCGTTCCCAGGCCAGCTGAGAGATATAATCTCTCTAGTGTGTTCTGGGTTTGCCCCGGGGCCTCCTTCCAGTGGGACATGCCTGGAACACCTAACCCAGGAGGCGCCCAGGTGCAGCATCTGCATCACTGCGGCCACAGCACCAATCCGCCTGTCGATCTCCGGCTCCCTTCTACCATCACTCGCAACCAACTCCTCCAAATCGGCCAGGAACTCGTCCCCGACCCGGAGTGTGTACTCCACCCTGTTCTGGCTGAGAACCATGGCCTCGGATTTGGAGGTGCTGATCCTCATTCCCGCAGCTTCATACTCGGCTGTGAAATGTTCCAGTGCGAGCTGGAGGCCATCACCCGATGAAGCCAACAGAACCACATCATCTGCGAAAAGCAGGGATGAGATTCGGAGGCCACCTAAGTGAAAGCCCTTCGCCACTCGGCTGCGCCTAGAAATCCTGTCCATAAAAATTATGAACAGAGTCGGTGACAAAGGGCAGCCCTGGCGGAGCCCATTACCCACCGGGAATGAGTCCGACTGCAATGCAAACCAAGCTCTTGCAACGGTTGTATAGGGGTCGAATGGCCCGTAGCAATGGGCCAGACACCCCATACTCCCGCAGCACCTCCCACAGGACACCCCGAGGGACACGGTCGAATGCCTTCTCCACAAAACACACGTAGACTGGTTGGGCAAACTCCCATGCACCCTCAAGTATCCACTGGACCAGGGAAGAGTTTACCCTGCCTGGGATAGGGTTACCGGGACCCCGTCCTGGAGTCAGGCCAGGGGAGGGTGCCCAAGGATGAGCGTCAGGTAGCTGGGCCTTAGTCCATGGGGCCCGGCCAGGCACAGCCCGAAAAGGGGTCATGGGCCCATCCTCCCGCAGGCCCACCACCCGCAGGAGGTGCCATAGGGGTTGGGTGCATTGTGTGCCAGGCGGCGGCCAGGAGCAGCGGCCCTGGCGGACTGATTCTCGGCTACCAAGACTGGCAACTGGAAATTTTTTTTTTTAGTAAAATCAGATTCAAAAACTGATATCAAAAACTTTTTTCCCCCTCAATTTTCTTGGAGCTTCTTAACCCTTTAAAGTCAGCTGTTTAGAAACAGAAAACTGAGTTTCATAAAGGTAGAACCTATTTTAATGTACTTTGCTGGTGTACCTAATGAAATGGCATGATCAGCATGTAAAAACAGAATCCAAGTCTGGCAGAGCTGCTTTAGAGTCAGATACGTTGCTCTGGTTGTTGTTGGTTTGTGTTTTCTGGTGCGTGAAACCAGACGGCGCTCATGCAGAAAGTCTGATTCTGTGTTTTCACCAGCGTCCGATCGTAACCGCTGCAGAGTTCATAATAACTACTGCGTATGAGCTAATTGTGCTTTTAGAAAAAGTAAAAGTAATCCAGAACTCCTCAAAGGCTGAGAGAAGCTAAAACGCAGCTTCAGTTGCAGCGCTTCTAAAATTAAAATGTTTTCTGGTCTTACAAAATAAAAACTGAACTTATTTGGATTATTGGAGGTAATTTACAGATTAAAGGCCTTTTTAATGGGATTTGAAAGTTCAGTCAGCAGCCAATTTGATTGTGGATTTGATTAGTGGGCGATAACTGAGAGCAGCTCTATGTGTTGGCGCCAGCAATAAGTAAGAAGACGTTTTTAATGTAGAAAGAGCTCTGCAGAAGAAAACGACAAAAAGCAACAATAGAGGAAATAAAAGGCGTGACGACATCAGGCGCTGAAACCTCAAAGCGAAGGAAATGGGGTTTTTTTGTCCTTTTTATATCTTTACGAAAAATGGTGTTTACCTTCCTCCTGATTTTCTTTCATTTATTTATTTTTTGCTTATATGTCACAGATGTATCCGATCACACTAATTTTAATAACAGACAAAGATAACTCGAGTAAATACAAACAGCAAACCAGACATTTGAAGCTCGTAGGTTGTGCTCCAGGTGGCTGGGCCTTCACAGGGTTAAAACCTGCATCACTGCTTTTATGTCAGTTTTTTTCCACAATCAAAGCTGAGAGAAGATGAAACGGTGCAAACTTGATATTTTCAGCAAATGAGACGGTTGAGTTTGAATAATTAAGCACCAGATGGGGTGCTTGTTTCATTTTTATTTTTTAAATAAAGTTCTCAGTAAGTTTTAAACCTTTTTGAGAGCATCTGGCTTCGCTTCCTCAAGCGATTCCTCCAACATGTCACCCAGCACTTCCTGAATACTGAGTGAGGCCTGGTGCTGAGTGGTTGCACATTGTTTAGCATTGTATTGGTTTTGTTTTGTTTTTGTTTTTTCCCTTCAACCTTGGATTTGACATTTCGTAGAGCCCACGGGGGGGGGGTCGTCGAGGCCTCGGCCTGTCTACCCCTGCTGCAACCTAAAGTGCCCTTTAATGCTCAGAGAGCAGATTCTTTAGAGGACACAGCCAAGAAACACCGAGCTGCTTGTGTTGGCAGTTCGAGGTGGTTGTTTTTGTGAAATCATAATTTTCTGATGGTGCGGGATAATAAAACGTGTCTGAGGATTTTGCAGGATTTTGGAGCAGTTTAATCGAACTCGACACGTTTATTTCAGGATCAGCACAGTCGGCATTTGGATAAATAAATAATTATATGATATGCAATGTTTTCTGGTTTCCCAAGGAATAAGGCTGAATTAACATTTTAAAGCAAGAAGAGAAAACTGGTTCCGAGCACCTGAAGTCTCCTCACAAACCTCACTACGTATTCTTTTTTAAGACACACAGCTTTTTTTTTTTTTGTTGTTGCTGTTATTTGGACCGTAAAGAAGTGAAACTCTTGAAATAAATCACTCAGAGCAGAACAGTGAAACTAAACATAACCTTGTATCAGACATGTGCTGGCATATACAGTATAATAAGATAACCACAGACATTTTTAGTACCTCTCTTGCCCACCAGAGGGAGCTCTTCTCCCACACATGGAAGCCTCTCTGCCCACTTCAGGCGTCAGAATCCAGACGTGACGCTTTGACTCTCCCTCTCGCTTGGAGAAGGGCTCCACCATCGGAGAGCGGAGACAAAGAGATTCACATCACGTCACCACTGCAGCTGTTCTGACAGATCGAGCTCTATTGTCACAGAAAAGGGAGGAGATGGGTAAAGTGGTGAACCACGTGCTGCAAATTACAGTACTGGGCTGTACACAACATGTGCTGTACACATGAAGGGATCCATAGGGTGAGGGGTCAGTTTCTTTAAGCACAGGCATCGTTGGCAGTATAAGACTCATTAGACGCCAGTGTGTCTTTTTTTTTTTTAATTAGTGCATCCTTGGATTACTTGATTATCTCACTGTCTCGTGTATTAAATGGTAAGTGGTCTGTATTTATTTACAGCTATACACACAGTCGGTGACGGATGCTTTTTTTTTTGGCGCTAAGACTGTTCCACATGCAGACTTGTGATTAGTGAGATGACCCGCTGTGCCACCTGAGCCGCCTCGTACTCAAATGACTTGTGGATCGAGTCAGCCATTAAAAAAAAAACCAACTCATCAACAGTTTTAATGAGCAGAAATCATTTCGATGTTTCCTTGGGTGATGCTTTTATTTGCAACCATTTAATAAGAACTCGCCATGAATGAGCAGCATCAGGAAATAAGGAGCAGCCCGTCTGACTGGGAAGTTTTGCAGTTGTTGTTTGAGCTAATGCTCTCATCGTTCAACAGTGAGTGCAGGCGGGGAATCACCTCCTATAATTGTTGTTATTATTATTTTTTTAATTAGATCTATTAAATATATAATATTGGAAGAGATTTTACAGTGGGGAGAAATAAATTAATGGTATATTTGTGATCAAACAGAGAGGCCGTCTTTAATACCTCTGTAGTCTAGCAGAGAGCGCTGATGGTTATCATTCCTGAACTTCATCGGCCTGTCACCTTATACCTGCTAACATAAGCTGGCGTCACTTTGAGTATTAAATATCAGGTGGAGATGGTAAATTTGCCTTTGTTAAGTTTGCCAGCTAATTCACAGAGCGGCTGAACTTTAACTTGCTGTGACACACAGTCTCCATGAGCTTCCTCCTGTACGTCATATCCAGCAAGCTTCTTCTCCTAAAACAATCATCCCAGTCCGAATGGACCATTTCCTGCTGTGTGTTACACGTGAGAAAAGAGCAAATCTGCGGAGAATATCCCGCTCAAACTGTTGAACAAACTGTTGGAACTGCACGTGTGAAAGCTTCAAAGGATCAGACACTTCAGTGAGAATTGGTTTAACATCTTATCAACCTGATTTTTTTCCCCCCCCCTCTGTTTTAAGAAAATGACAAATCGATCTGACGTCAGTTAAAAGTTGAAATCTTATCGTATTTGAAAGCTGAAAATTTTGCACATTAATAGAATAGAAACTGTTAAACACTTTCAAAAAATAAACTAAAGCTGTTAGCAACCAGTACCACCTTTGAAATCTCTCTATTGTGTTCAAGAGGTCTCAGCTGAAGTTGAACTGGGGTCAGGCTGGTGCACCAGTACAGTGTACTGCACCGGCCAAATCATTAAGGACACGTTCTCCCTTACGCCGGTGGCCTGGAAATGGGGGTCGGACTAAAAAGACATTAAAAGGTTTAAGACTACTAACACACCTCCAAAAATGCCTGTTGGTAAAATTCCGCCTCCTGGTGGCGGGAGTTTTACTTGCATTTTGAAGAGGGTAACTGAATGTGGGGTTGACCGAAAGATCAAATCAGCCAAGTGTGTTTGTTTCTAAAGAACTTTGCATTCATTTGTAGATCTATATGAAGAAAATATAAAGGTGTGCAACAAGTACAACGGCACCGCACAGAGATCAATGAATGCAGACTGCTTTCTATTCTTTTCCGCTTCCTTCTTCCTTTTTACGTCAAGGCCAGGGGACTACAGATGAAAACTAGCCTTCTGGCTAATTCTGGCTTTTTTGACCATGTGTAATCGTGTGTTTTATTAAATTGCACTGTCCCCTTTTTAAATAAACGATTGAGAATGAGAGACTCAAGTAATAAAAAGCTGAAGAAAACAGTTTGCTTTTCATGCAAGGAAACTTAAAGATGTGTGGCATATTTTTTCCCTACAAATAAAGACCTGCAATAAAAGATGCTGTCTGTGTGTGTGTGCGTTTGTGTGTGTGTGTGTGTGTGTGTGTGTGTGTGTGTGTGCGCACGTTGAAGAGTAACCGTACATTTCTGCTGTGCGTCTCCAGTCTGTAGAAGCTGCCTTGTGAAGTATTTGGAGGAAAACAACACGTGCCCCACGTGTAGGATTGTTATTCATCAGAGCCATCCACTGCAGTATATCGGGTGAGTGAGGAACCACCGCAAAGCTGCGCACACACACACACACGCACTCACTCACACTCTGAGTGCCATCAGCTGCGCTCTGCCAGTAAACAAGCTGCCGAGGACCAAAGAGCCGGCGGTCCTTTTCCATTTGATTTCTGCTCTTGTGCAGGAAACAAAAAAGCCTCTCGGGGTGGTCCGGCTGCTTTCTTTTGTAGGTTCGCACCTCGCACAAAAACACTTAAAGCCCAAACCCATTCACAGCTCTGTTTACCGCACGAGAGGCTAGAAAACACGTACTCATTGCACAGTAAGTACAGTGAACGCATTAATAAACTTTAACTGTTTAAACGTGGAGGGCTGAGAGTGAGCAGCTTCTCACATTAATCACAAAAGTCATTGTGATTTGATTGATTAGGTTTGCCTATAATCTGTAGCCCGAACAATAACCAGCTCACCCCGTCTGCCCTACACGATAACATCTCTGCAGAAGGTTGTTACTGTTAGTAATGCAATTATTAGTATGATTATTACAGCGATTTATTGTATTTTGTTTTATTTTATTTGTCTGCATTGCTCACCTGAAATGTTATCAGACTCACGGAGGATGGTGATCACAGTTTTATTCCTCCGTGTTTTTCTACTTTTTTGGATGTGCAGTAATACTTTCAACACCTGAAACAAACTTTGAAACTGTGGAATTTTCCTCTAATCTCATAAAAACTAGTAAAATGAACGAGCTACATTACATCACACATTTAAAATGTAAAAAAAAAAAAAAATTAGTTCTGAGATCCAAAGATACTCATTGTTTTATTTGCTTACGCTCCAAAATCTTCCAAAGAACAATCGCGTCTGCGTGCAGTATAAAACATGGCTCAGTTGCTGGAAATCAAAGCTATGAAGTAGATATACAATAGACGATCCTGCAGCTATGATCATAAACCGCTGCTGGGATTTTGCATCAAAGTGGCATCGCAGCTCGGCGTTCCCCACTGTTTCCTGATAACTAAATATGAAAAAGAGAAGTTGCACTTCAAGCCTGTTAATTGAGTAGAGATAAGTGCGTTGACTTTTGTAAATATCTTATTGTTTTTTGGAAGTCTCCGTCTCCGCCTGGTTAAATCCTGCTCTGCCAGGCATTGTGCGGCGTCTGCCCCTCTGAGCGCTCACGCATTAACGTCTGATAAATGTGACACACAAACCTAATGTGCACCAGCAATTTAGTCATTACTGTGTAAACTGCGCTTTCTGCAGACTCATTGTTTTGCAGGAAATGCTCCATTTCAAACGCATTAGCTCTCGGCGCAGCTGTTTGGTTTTTTTTGTTTTTTTCCCCCCCTTTCCTCTCTTCATAGTTTGGAGGAAATTGGAGCTGATGGAAAACATCACAAGTGATTTGAAGGCAAAACGCCCAGCAGATGACAGGCAAAACCCCATCTGCTCATTGTGAAGATTGATCAAAGTTGATGTTTGAGATTTGGGCTTAAAAATCACAGTCAGATGTCTCTTCAGAGAATCAGCTGGGCAGAACAAATTCTGCCGCTCCGCCCACCAAATGTGGCTTTCTTTGATTGTTTTAATCCATTTTGTTTTCACGTACTTTAAATTGTTGCGGTTACATGCGTGCAAACAGCCTGGGAATCAGTAGCTCTGGAAAAGAAACGAGTACATATTGTTGCCACTTGGTCTCATTTACTTACTTCAAAACATGTTAATTCATGCCCCTGCTTTTTTTAATGATATCTTTGTTACATTTATATTTTGGTTTCTGTGTATGCTAACATTTAGAGCCAGTTCATGGCTGCTGGATCATTTTATCTGGAGTTCAAGGGCACGTTCACTGTTTTTATAGGCTGAGTCCATAGACGGAGGTAAACGATGCCTGTCAGGGTCCATGTGGAGTTGGCCACTGGTAGCCAAGGCTGATTTCTTCTTCAGGAATCGGATCATGTGATAAGGACACGATGGGATGGGGGGGAGGGAAAGACATGCAGTGGCTGATACAAACCAATCAGAGCGGCAGATGTGGACGTGTGAGACTGCAGTCGTTTTAGTCAGCACCGTCACATTTTAATGGTTGGGTTTTTCATGCTCTTATTTATGTCTGTGTCAGTGATGAACTCTGGTGATTTGTGCAGGGCTGGGTGATGGAGACACCCATTGTCCCTTTTTTTTTCATGGGATATTTATTTGACCTTTTTAAAGCCTCATGATTAAGAAACTTCAAGGTGCAATATTGTTTGGGATTTGTGTCTACATTTCTCACAACTTGGACATTTTTAACACCAGGAACAGATCTCAGCAAGTCCAGCAGGGGTCAGTGTTTCCCCTGCTTTGCGGGGATCAATCCTCAGCATTAGGCGGCTAATTTTGGTCCCAGATATGACTCCTCCTCAGTAGACCGCAGGGGAGACAAACATGTCACCTTTTTAGAGTTTTATTATTCATTTTTCTCCCCCATTAACCTTGCAGCCAACAGCACGCTTTGTCTGTTAGCTGGCTGTCACCACTGGGTGTCAAAGCACACCATCACACATACTGTGCACCCATGTCACCAGCACGGGGGAAACGGCCATTTAACACTCTGACAGAGCGTATGCTAAACATCTGCCTTTGAGGGCGTCAGTTGGGGCTTTTTGACATTTCTTCGTGCACGTCACCTTGAGATTTTCAGTCATTTATCAGGATAGCGTTTTACAGTGCAGGGTGGCAAGAACTTGTATTTTTATCTCGGCCCATTTGCAACATGTCATAACAGGATGTGCGTAAAGTCTACAATAGTTCAACCAAATGTTGTTCCAGCCTCTTAGACTGCTGCGTGCGGAGGTCGGGCTGATTAGGCAGCACTACCTACTGAAAAATGCAAAAATTTAAGGGAAATTTTGACAAAAACAAAGAGCAGATTATTGTTTCCCACATTCTCTCCTATCATGTCAACGATCGCATGACTTCAGACTGAGCTTCTTTCTTTTTTTTCCAGTCCAGACTTGAAGTTAGGGATCCACTGCTGTGGGTTACCAAAACATGCAAATGTGTTGTGAAGCTGTACCAAATGCATCTTTACCTCGTCAGCTGTGTGGTTTTGCATCTCTGGGTGTGAAACTCAGCTGCTTTTCCATTTTTATAATGTTAACGTTCACTGCATGTTAAAATAACTTGTTATTTTCTTGTCCCTTATAGCCATGACAGAACAATGCAAGACATTGTCTATAAGTTGGTACCGGGACTACAAGAGGGTAAGTGTTGTGTATTTATTTACTGGGATGCAACCTACAAGAGATCCTTCCCTAAAACGTAACTTTTTAGCTTTCCCTTACTGTGCTTTATTCCTGTGTGGTGTCACCAACTGCATGCGTTGATAAACTAGCTGAAAAGTGCATAATTTTAATAGTTTTTTTTCTTGGCTGTTGTGGATGAATCTCAGAACTCTTAAAGAACAGGCTCCCTGTAGTGCACACATGCTTCTCTAAATGTTAAAAAGATGACAGCATCAACCTTGGCAAAAACAACTCTGCTGATTTTAACTCTCTCTTTTTTTGTTTCTTTGGCTTTTTGTGCAGCGGAGATAAAGAAACAAAGGGAATTCTATCAGAAGTTGGGGATGGAGGTTCCCGGGGACATTAAAGGAGAACTTTGCAACATGAAGACTCATCTCGATCAACGCAACGGTACGATAGCGTCTCAGACTCGCACTGTTTTCAGAACCACCGAAGGATTTTGTCGTTGGGTGTCATCCAGTTTGGAGGTGGCTCTGCATGTAAACCCACACCTAACACTCACCTGGGATGAGTCTCATTTGTTTGATGTAAAGGATTTACCTTTTAATCAACACAACCTTAAAGGCGGCACATTCAGATTGTTGGTAGAATTCAATTTTCAGTTCAAGTCGATTGTCTTTTTTTATTCATGTAGCACCAAATCACAACCAACAGTCAGCTTAAGGCTAAAGATGGACCGATCCTATATACAGCATCGGTATCGGTCCGATACTGACCTAAATTACTGGGTCGGATTTCGGGGAGAAATAAAAAATGTAATCCGATTCATTAAATATCACAAACCTCGCGACATGGCGTAATCCAGCTCACGCTGCCAAACCATTTCATCTCCGAGTAGGCTATCCCAGAGAAGTAAAGCAAGTGTGTAAGTTCATCTCTGAGTGTTTGTAAAGCATTCCCACGTTAAGCTTAACAACTGATATATGGAGCTCGGATGTCTGTTAGTTGTCATTGCTGAGTCTGACCGTACAATGATAGAGTCGAGTTTTAGAAAACGCAGTGTTGCAGGACAAACAGTTTTGTGGATGGAAAACTGTTTTTTTCATACTTGTGTTAAGGATCAGGATCGGACCGATACTGGTACCGTATATCGGATCGGGCCATCTCACTTAAGACTATTTGTAAGACAAAGATCCTAAAGTAATACAGATACAACCCAGACAATCAGACAAACCCCTGTGAGCATGACTTTGGCAACAGTAGGAAGGAAAAACTCAATTTTAACAGGAAGAAACCTCTGCTAGAATCAGGCTCGGGGAGAGGCAAACATCTGCAATGACCGGTTAGAGGTGACTGGATGGAGACGCAACAAAAGACAAGCTGTGATAGATTTGATTGTCTTTTTTTTATTATGTGATAAATGAGGGGTAGGAGTTACTGAGAAACTTGCCAGGCACAGATTCCTGAAGAACAGCCTGTTTGTCATGTTTCATTCTAAACTATTCTACGCTAACATCATGTTGTTATAAATGCAACTTATAAGTAGCAGCTGAGTTTAAACAGGCTGTCTGTCCAGTGAGCGCTCTTAGACTGAAGAAGTCTACTTTTGCTATCAGAGGAGCTGCCCCCCTGTGGGCAAAAGAGAGAATGCAAGTTTAAGACTAAGACTAAGGCCACGTTCATCTTTTGACATTAGAGTCGGTTATACTTGGTCTGAACTCTGCCATAAGCAGCTGGGGCTGATCTTTAACAACATCACAGGTCTGCATACCACACGCCGCCACAAGGCCACAGGCTGGGAAAAAAGTGCCCTTCACCTCTGCGGTGTGGCTGTTGTGCTGGTAAAGTGTAAAAAATGAAGTCTCAGGCCAGTAATGAGAAACATTAGAAGCACAACCGAGAGTAACAGCGGAAGCCATTAAACAGTACAGATAAAGACAATTTAGCCAATCAGAACGAGCCTCTGGCCTGCTCTTTGTGCACAACGGCTTTTCCAAACCCGCTCGCTTCCAAGGGTTGTTGTAGACGTGTGCCCAGAGGGCTGTCATGCTGGCAGGCCTAATCGCTCGCTTAATCCCCCTCTCTGATTTTGGTAATTAAGGTTCAAATGGAAGTGGAACTGCTCTCTGCGTTCTCCAGCTTTGTCGCTGGAAGTCAGGTTTAGCTTTAGAATAAACACACACACACACCTCTAAATGTTCATACACAAACACATTTTAAGGAACATTTGCACAGACGCCAAAAGAAACAGAAACAAAGCAACTCCTGGGCTGCATTTCACCGTCGAACAAACAAATACGCCTCTGGCTTTGAGCGGTGATGAAAATATTCTGGACTTGAGGAAACTATAGAAAACCAACTGCATGTTACGGACGTAGAAATTCGCTCTC